>JBBPKJ010000250.1:1052-33896 GCA_038089195.1 Brasilioporus rufonigricans
ACACTACCTGCTTTGCATCAGAATCGTAGATCTGTGCATTGATGAGTAGGTACAGTTGTACTGAGTTCATCCAAGTGGTGGCTTTGGCTGGGGATCCATCATAGTTATCTGGGTGCTGAAGGTGGAGTTCTTGGACTTTGCTAGTGGTCATGGTGGGTGGCAGTGGCGTAGGCAGTGGCAGTGGCAGTGGATATGCTCCTGTCCCAAAAGGTGGTGGGAGCACTGTGCAAGGCATTGACAAGGGCACTGAGATTGGTGAGTTTCTCAGGGGAATGCTAAGGCTTGCTAAGGACATTGCAAGACTTTGATTGAGTTGCTGTCCAGCAGACTGTTGAGCCTGGGTAGGTAGATCAACATCTGAATTATCTGATGGCGAGGGCGAGTTGTCTGGGGAATCAGAGGAATCTTGTGGTGGTGGCTGAGGGGCTCGGGGGCTGAATAGCCACAGGTTGAGATGTGGGGTACCACACCACACTATGGTGGGCTAGTGACTAAGGCTTCCAGGGGGCACTCATGAAGAGGCACCTTGTCCGGTGGCAATGCTAAGGGCTAAGGGCAAGTGATGAAGGCGAGTGACAAGGGGGGTTGCACTACTAAAGAGTAGGCAGGTCAAAGGATGATCTTGTACCTTTTGTTATGTTCAGACTGGGTAGGTCCTAGGTAGCCCTAGATATCCCAATATCGGAGACAAGGGCAAAGGTTCTTGAAGATTCAGTGATTCAGTGACTAAGGTGTGGAGTGGTTACCATTGTAGAGGCTAAGAGCTAAGGCAGTGGATTGGGAGGCAAGTTCTAGGGGACTAGGGGACTACTTGGGGGGCTTCTAGGGAGGTACAAGATGAGGACTAAGACTACAGGTGCTAGGGTTTATATAGTGCAAGGGAACAAGCACAGACCAAGTGAGAGCTGGCTGAGAAGCATGGTGAGTCAGAGATAACAAGGAAGCAAGGAAGCAAAGAAGCAAGGAAGCAGGGAGCTGTGAGAAGATCAGAAGACTGTGACTAAGAAGCATAGGTGGAGATTAAACAAGCAAGGCAATGAAACATGTGACAAAGAAGCAAGGGTGAAAGCAAGGCAAAGAAGATTTAATCAGGATCAAAGAAGCAAGGACTTAGCTAAGGGTTAGCTAAGTATTGTGGGAACAAGGGCAAGGACAAGGAAAAGAAGGTAAAACATAACAGAGATCACAAAGGCACTTTAAGACCTTTTTGGTATGGTCATGATGGGTGGAGAGGTTGGAAGAGTGGATGAGTATGTTGTCCATGTAGATCACCAGCCATCCTTCAGCTATGAGGTTTGCAGAAGGAGTGGTTCATAAATGCTTGGAATGTTGCAGGCGAGTTACAAAGTCCAAAAAACATAACAGTGGGTTCAAATAATCTCAGGGGGGTGATAAAGGCTGCCTTCCATGTATCTTCAGGATGGATATGGATATTGTTGTAGCTCCATCAAACATCAAACTTGGTGAAGAGGGTTGAACTCCTTAGTTTGTTGACAAGGTCAGAGATGAGGGATAGGGGGTACACATTCTTGACTATATGCTCATTTAGGTAGTGATAGTCTTGACAAGGACAGAGTGAGCTATCTTCCTTTGGGATGAAGAAAAAGGAAGAAGCTTGTGAGGATTTGGAGAGGACAATGTGACCAGTTTTCAGATGTTCCTCAATGAACATCTTACAGGCTTCTTGCTCTTTGGGGTTAAGAGGGTAGGTTTTGGCAACCCGGGGGCTGAAAGAGTTCTTTAGTTTGATGGCATGGTCGAATGGGTGTGGGGGTGGAAGGAGGTCATACATCTGTGAAGGAGGAGAAAATAGCAGGGAGGTTCCTTGGGGTTGATTCTGGCAATTGGGATGGTTATGAGTGGAGCATCCTGCTCTCTTACAGATAAAACAGAGGCAGTCATGTAAGCAGCATGCCTTTTCTACTGGAGACAGATTCAGGGCATCAATGTTCATGGCATTGGGGTCCCTGGTACAAGTGGAGATGTGAGATGAGGAGGGAAAGGGATGGTCATCCCCTTTCAGAATGTTATTGTCCATTTCCAGATGTTTGGTGAATCTCTTCACATCATTGACCCACTTATCATAGGTGTCAGGGAGATCTTTCTATGAGAAGATAAGATGACAAAGAGGGGGGTACAACCCTTTGGCAAACTTCTGGCAGATGATCTCTTTGTCTTTGAGGCAGGAATGAAGAATGGCGGTGGAGAAGTTCTGGACATAATCTTGGAGTTTATAGTCATCGATAACCCTGGGGTCTCTTTTGTTTTGGATGACCTCTTGTTGGAGGATATCTAGGGTTTGTCTAGCTGTCCCTTCGACATCATAAGGAACAAAAATGGAGTTGAAGTCTTCGATTACTTTGTTGAAGGTCTTGTCTTCTTTCTTGGTGGTGGGGTCTTGTAACAGGTGGTACCATTTTTCAGTGAAATGGACACTAGATCCTCCTTCCATCTTGTTGAGGAGGGTATAGATTTTTAGGGGGTCTGACAGGAAGATAGAGTTGTTGGCCTCAAAGTGGCCTTTCATGGTGCTGATCCACCATCCTGCTTTCTCAGGTTCACCAGAGAAATCTGTAGGGAGGGTGGACTTTAACTCGATGGGTTTTGGGGTGGTAGTCATGGCAACTGGTGAGGATGGGCGACTTGGGGGGTAACTGGGATGGGGGAAATGATCCCTAGATTGTGAACAATGGTAGCAGACAATGGCTGGGCATCAGGGAGATCTTCAATCTTGATATCTGAGTCTTCTGTGGCAGGAAGGGGGTTGGCAGTGGGAGCAGGTGATCGGCTGGCAAGAAGGGTCCTCAGGGCCCTAGAGGCATGGACAGAATGAGGGGTTGGAGTGGAATTGAAGGAGGATCCAGCAATCCTTTATCTGGGGTTGGGTTTGTCAGCTATGGTGATTTACTTTGCAATGGAAGAGTTAGAGGGATGAGCTAATTCTTTTGTAACATTGAAGAGCACTTCGATGCTCGAGACTATATTCACAGGACTTCGGGAGGTACTCATGAAAAGACACAACATCTGAAGATCAAGACGACAAAGGAGATCACTCAGAGGGAGCAAAGTAGTGCACTGGATTGCATAGAACTAGCTAAGGAGCACATGTAGTGACAAGGCTAGTTAATATAGTACAATAGAAGCGAAGATGGAATGAGAGATAAACAGAGGTAAATGAGGACCTGCCTGCACTTGGACCAAGAATGTAAGAGTAATCAGCTAAGCAAGAAAACTGGAATCAAACCAGCAAGAATAAGGGCTTAGCTATAGTTAGTAGTGAAGAAATCAGGACATGCAACACTATAAGAGAAGTGTTGTAGAAGTGAATAGTCCAGAGCAGAAGATTAGTCAAGAGGATAAACCATCATGTTGTCAGGGAAGAAAGCAACAAGAAACAAAGAGTATGATTCATATGGAAAAGGGTTTATGTGGGTGAAGTGAAAGATGATGAGGAAAAGTCCAGAGCAGAGGTGGTTTACTATAACACACAGCCTTCCTAAGGGGGTAATCCTTTGCCCAATCAAGAAAACCACTTCTGCCAAGGAAATTGCCCTCCTATTCTATCACAAAGTATTCTCCAGATTTGGCCTCTATGACAAAATCATCTCCAATTGTGGCCCTCAGTTTGCCTTCACCTTTGCCAAAGCACTCAGAAATATTCTCAACTATGACCTTGCTCTTTCTGCCACCTATCACCCCCAAACTGATGGAGAAACCAAACATGTTAATCAAGAAATCAAAACTTATCTTCTGTAGATCTAATGCAACTAATTGGTCTGAACAAATTCCCATGGCAGAATTCACACACAACCACTGACCTTATTCTGTCACCAGTTCTTTATCATGATGGATTATGAACCCCATGCCATTTCATCCATCTTTCCCACTTCTAACATACCAACTGCTAATATCTGAATTAAAGAACTTCTTGCCTCTAGAAATAAAGCCCTTACTGCTCATGAATTTTTCAGACAAACCATGATTGCCCATAATCAAAAGAAGTTTGTTCCTTTTGTCAAAGGACAACTAGTCAGGCTCAAAGCCAGCAACCTGAAAAGAAATGTTGCTAATCCCAAATTTGCTCCAAAGCAAGAAGGACCCTTTTCCATCATCAAGGTGCTCTCCCCAGTCACCTACCAACTTCACCTTTCTTTCTTCTGGTGAAAGATTCACCCAGTGTTCCATGCATCCTTGCTAACCCCTTATAAGAAAAATCCAATCCATGGAACTAACTTTCCTAAGCCACCATTGGAACTTATTGACAGAAATGAAGAATTCAAAATAGAACCAATTCTGAAACACTGAAGAACTCCAATGGGCTTCTGATTCATCCAATGGAAAGGATATTCTGCTGCCAACAACTTCTGGGAGCCAGAGTCAAACCTGAAACTGTTACATTACATTTCTCTTCTCCTTTACTTTCTTACTCTCTCTTTTACTTGGCTAAGTATTTAATCTCCACATGTACAAGTCATGTCTTCTCACTTAGTCAAGCTGTTTTACTAATTGGCCAATTACATCATCTTCTTTAGTCATGAATCTATTGATGACTCACTCCACCTATTCATGGCTCACCAGATATGCCTACCCTTAATGTATACTAGGGGTATATAAACCCTCCTATCATACCCTGTAACTCTGGTCTAGGTATCCTCAAGCTTTTCCTTGAATCTAAGAGACTCCTCTCCACTCTTGAGTGAGAGCTATCATTGAACCCTTTGAACCCACTGTCATATACTTGACTAGACCAAGTACTTACTCCTACGTCATCTTTAGCAGGAACCCTTGACCGAAGGTCTTTCAAGGCTATGCCTATCCTTGGATAGTCATAACAAAAGATCTAGACTGCCCCATTGACAACTGCTTTTTCAGCAAGTCACCATTCCACTCCAAGCACCCAGCACCAACCATAGACTCTGGGATCTTCATACTACATGAAATGCACCACTACCCCAAGAATCCTCCAAATCCAGTGAAGAAGAAGACACCTCTAGCTCTTCAAACCCTGATATTACTATCCACTCACCCTCTGAACAAACCCTTGACCAGAATCTAGCTCACTAGCTATCTGCAGCAGCCACCATCCACAGAGTTCCCACACCACCATTGCCTACCTCAGTGCAACAACAACCATCATTCCAACTTTCCCCTCAACCAAATAGCCCCACTATGACTACCAAACCAACAGAACTTCGCCTTAACACCCCTGAAACCTTCAATGGCAACTTCACCAAAACAGAACAGTGGCTAAACTCTGTTGCATTTTACCTCCATGTAAACATGACTGTCTACAATACTGACAAGAAGAAGGTAGTATTTGCCCTGTCCTTCATGATGAAGGGACTGGCCCTTACCTGGGCAATCACCTTTCATGCTGCAGCCATCACCACAGGACAAGTAACCACTCTGAGATACAATGACTTTATAACCAAATTCCAAAAGGCATTCAAACACTATAATGTCAAATCCAACTCAGTAGCCTGGCTAGCCACCACCTGCATAATTAGAAGCAAGGATGGCAAAACCTACTCTCCTATCCTAGCTGAATATACTGTCCAATTCCAAAATCATGCAGTCCTCACTAAGCTTGAAAGCTATTATGACTTATTCTTTTCTTCATGCTCCAATTCATATTTCTTGTCTCCACTTCATTTCACCACTGATGACTAACCTTTACTTTCCCATGTTCAAGTCATGGATTCTCTGTTAGTCATATCTCCTTACTCATTGTCCAATTCCCATTGCATTGTGTCACATTCCATGTCTGCCCTTAACCTGGTCTGTGCACCATTCCTGTACTTATATAAACCTCAAGTCTCCAACCATGTACTCTAGTCTAGTCTCCTCTGGAATTCCACTCCTCTTCTCTAGAAGATGCTGTTCTACTTTTGAGTGAATGCTATCATTGAACCCTTTGAACTTTTGTTACAAATCCCTGGAACTAGACCCAAGGGACAAATCCTTGAACTTCTAGTCATTCTATAGAGGCTATGGCTATCCCTACCCAGGCTAACTATAACAAAAGCCAGGACAATGTCCTTATCAAATATTACTCTGCTGGTTTGCCACCATGGACTATAATCCGAATCTACTCTATGAAAACCATATCCACCACTGCCTCAGACTGGGATGATAAAGCAACACTCTTCTACAAGAAAAGCCTTTGTGCCCAACAAATTGCCCAACAAAATCACCAACCTAACAAACCCTTCTACACTTTCCAACAATGATTTACCCCAAAGGTTGAAAAAGACCTGAATGCTATGGATGTAGACATAGTCAAACTTCATAAACTCTCCAATAAAGAAAGAGAGAAGTGTAGAAAAAAGGGATTATGTTTCAGGTGCCAACAACCAGGACACAGAAACTTTGAATGCCCCCTCAACAAGAAGACAGTGGCCAAGGTTGAAGAAGAAATCCCAAAGCTAGTTGAACTAGATGATGATGAGGAAGAAACAACAGTTCAAAAAGTGGAATTTTCTCTTCCTATGGAGGATTTTTAAAATGGGGACCTTGATCAACATGATCATCCCCTAAAGGTATTTCTACAACAATAACAATGAAACCCAATTCCATGTTAATCCCTCTGGAACTCATCATCCCTTGTACCTCAAAAACCATCAAACCTCCACTCTAGTCAACAGCAGGGCAGATATCAACTGCCTTGACTGGCAGTTCATATGAAAACACTGACTATCTACCACTTGACTTTCCTAACCCATTTCAATATGAAACATAGACTCCTCCATCAATTCCTCTGGCAAGATCCTCTTTACCACAGAACTCTTCTTCTCCATAGAAGGCATTGCCCAGAAAGCAACCTTCTATGTCATGAACTGTGGAAACTAAAATGTCATCCTAGGACTCCCATGGCTCAAGGAAGCCAATCCTTCTATCAACTGGAAACAACAACAACTGTCCATTTCCAAATCTATTGACAAATCCTTGGAACTATACCAACTCCATACCACTGCACTGACTCAACAAACAAACAGAGTCAATCCACCAATAAAACCCCCTCATCATGTCATGGTAAATCAGATAGATGACACTTGACTCTTTGACTACCTCAATGAAAACAACACCACTGCACAATATGAAACCCAGAAAACTTTATTTCACACCAAACAAAATCAAACTCTAAACCAAGTTATGACATTTGGTTTCAGATTCACCCTGCTTGAATCTCCTACTATACAAAAACTAACCCTTGCAACTGAACTCACCATGAATGCTGAACTCTTGAAACCTAAACCAACCCTATCACCAGAATATCAAGAATTTGCTGAAGTCTTCTTTAAAGAAGCAATGGATCACATTCCCCCCTCTAGATCATATGACCACAGTATTCAACTCAATGAAACCTTCACACCAAAGATTGGAAAACTCTACCCCCTTACCATTGATGAACAAAAGGCTACCAAAGAATTCATCAAGGAAAACCTGATCTCTCATAAAATTCAACCCTCACAATCCCTGCAAGCTTCTCCCTTCTTTGTCAAAAAGAAAGATGGACAACTTTGTTTCTGTCAAGACTACCAATATTTAAATGAACATACCATTCAAGATGCCTATCTGCTACCCCTCATCTCTGACCTCATCAATAAACTCAAAGACACCAAGGTTTTCACCAAATTTGATGTCAGGTGTGGATACAACAACATATGCATCAAAGATGGGGATCAATGGAAGGCTGCTTTTTTCACTCATAAAGGGCTATTTGAACCCCTTATCATGTTCTTTGGACTTTCCAACTCCCTTGCAACCTTCCAAAGGTTTATAAACAACTCCTTCAAAGACATGATCACAGAAGGATGGCTGGTCATCTATATGGATAACCTCCTTATTTTCTCCCCAGATAAGAAAACCCATGAAGAGCAGATGAAATGTGTCCTTCAAAGGATGAAGAAATTAGATCTTCACCTCAAACTAGAAAAATGCTCCTTTGCAACCAAGAAAGTGGAATACCTTGGTATGATCATTAAACCCAGACAAATTGCCATGGATCTCATCAAACTTGATGGAATTGCTAAATGGCCAACTCCCTCTTCAGTCAAGGAAGTATGATCTTTCCTTGGATTCACCAACTTCTACCAACAATTCATCCCTGACTACTCCAACATCACTTAACCTCTCATCAACCTCACCAAAAAGACCTCTCCTTGGAAATGGTCCTTTAAATGTGCTGAAGCCTTCAAAACTCTGAAATAATTATTCCTTCAGAAACCCATACTCAGGCTTCCTGACCCCTCAAAACCTTTTGCCATCACAACCAATGCCTCTGCATTTGCATCTGAGGCAATTTTTCTTCAGACTGATGAAAATGGTAAGTGGCATCCCTGCTCTTACCTTTCCCAGTCCTTTGGGACCACAGAATGAAATTACAACATCTACAACAGAGAACTCCTTGCCATCCTACATGCTCTCAAAGGATGGTGACAATACCTCCTCAGATCCCCTTTTCCAATACAAGTATTCACTGACCACCAAAACCTCACATACTTTCATAAACCACAACAACTAAACCAACAACAAGCTAGATATCTTCTTGACATCTCTGACTATAATTTAAACATGATCCACATTCCAGGAAAGCTCCTTGCTGGACTGGACACCCTCTCTAGATGACCCAATCTCCTTTCCATGAACGCAGACAATGAAGAGACTACCATCTGTCCCCAATCCCTCTTCGTATGACTCATCAACTTTGGACTTCAGAAGTGATGGAAATGAAGAATTTGAAATAGAATGAATTCTGAAACATAGGAAAACTCCGACCAGTTTCCATTTCCTGATCCTATGGAAAGAATACTCCACTGCCAATGACTCATGGGAACCAGAAAGTACCCTGAAACATTCAAAGTCCACCCTGGAAGACTATAAAAGATGTCTTCCTTCTACCTTTCCTCCCAAAACCTCCTTGAGATGTGGTGCCTCTATGTGAGTGCCCCCTTGCATGCTTGAAACCAAAGACCATTATCTCTTCTTCCTTGCCTTAATTTTACTTTTTGAAATCCTTGGATTCATCACTGCCATCATTCTTATTATTTTCCATTCAATATTTCTCAACCATTAACTTTCATACAAAAGTATGGCCTCTCACCATACTTCACCCTCTTGCCTATCCCACACTGAATCTTCTATTACAACATCTTTCACCAAAGCCATCCCTGGATGGAATATTACCACCATCCACCTATCTCCTTCCATCACACCATCTCTGTCTAACTGACCAGTTGAATCAGTTGATCTTCCCATATATGCTCATCAAGTACAAGATGAATTACCAAACAAAATGTACACTGACCAACTCCTTGCATATACTTGAGACCCTCATCTCTCTGTCCCAATCTCCACCCATCTAGACCTTAGATCTCCCCTCCTTGCTCTCTATCAATCCTTCCTTCAACTCCATCATCTGTCCCTTGGAAACCTTTTTTTCACAGACCCAGGCTATGCTTTATTCTCCACTGTCATTGCCAGTGTTTGTTCTAACCTCACTGCATTCCTCACTCTCCTTGTCCATCAAATGGAGATGGGTGAGTTTCTCCTAGACCTCAACAAATACCTCTGAGAATTGGCATGCCAAAATTGCTCACCAGTTGCCTTACCTATTCCCTCTACCCCTTCGGTATCCTCTTCCCCTCTTGACACAGAGGAACTTCAAGTCCTAGAAAGAACAGAGTATGCCTGGCATGAAGCCAAAAGATTTCGTCCACTTCCCCCAAGTCACCCATGATACCATGAAGGGTGCTACCTCTGTGTTATGTTTTACCTTCTTTTCCTTGCCTTTGTCTTTGTTCCCATGATACTTAGCCAACCCTTAGCTAAGTCCTTGCTTCTTTGATCCCAATTAGATCTTCTTTGCCTCGCTTTCACCCTTGCTTCTTAGTCACATGTTTCACTGCCTTGCTTGTTTAATCTCCACCCATGCTTCTTAGCCACAGTCTTCTGATCTTCTTGTGGCTCTCTGCCTCCTTGCTTCTTTGCTTCTTAGCTTCCTTGTTATCTCTGACTCACCATGCTTCTCAGCCGGCCCTCACTTGGTCCATGCTCACTCCTTCACACTATATAAACCCTAGCACCTGTAGTCTTAGTCCTCACTTTGTACCTCCCTGGGATTCCACCAGATACCTAGAGTCCTCAATCCTAGAATCTTGTCCCATTGATCCTACTGTGGTACCCACTCCACATCTTCATCTTAGTCTTAGCTCTTCGCCTACAGTGGTAACCACTCCATATCTTTAGCTTGTCGCCATCGTCCTTGAACATTGAGGCAACCCATCCAGGGCTACCTAGGACCTACCCAGTCCAAATGTAACACTCTGTCACTGACTCAGTCATATCCTAGAATTTCCCACTTACCAATGCCCTAACTGTCTAAACTGGCAACCTGGACATACCCAAGGACATTGCCCAGCTTGATTAATTGAACAACACCATTCATCTAGTTTTTCCTCCTCACTCCACTTAGCCTCAATGACAACCTTTATCCATGTGAATTACCACAGGAAGATGACCTCCTGTTCCTCATTCTCCCTCCACTAGGGATGATATCTATGACAATGTTGCTTATGCAAACATGACCAGCTCTCTGGTCAGTCACAATTTAGACCTGTAAAAGCCTGATTCAGTGTTCAGGCATACTAAGGGGGTTATGTTACATTTTATTTCTCTTCTCCTTTACTTTCTTACCCTTTCTTTTACTTAGCTAAGTATTTAATGTCTACACATTTGAGTCATGTCTTCTCACTTAGTCAAGCTGTTTTACTAATCAGCCAATTACTTCATCTTCTTTAGTCATCAATTGTCTATCAATGACTCACTCTGCTTATTCATTGCTCACCAGATATGCCTACCCTTAACTTATACTAGGGGTATATAAACCCTTATATCATACCCTGTAACTCTAGTCTAGATATCCTTGAGCTTTTCCATGAATCTAAGAGACTCCTCTCCACTCTTGAGTGAGAGCTATCATCAAACCCTTTGAACCCACTGTTGTGTACTTGACTAGACCAAGTACTTACTTCTGCATCATCTTTAGCAGAAACCCTTGACCCAAGGTCTTTTGAGGCTACACCTATCCTAAGGTAGTTGTAACAGAAACATTCCAAGTCCACCCTCCTTGATTATAAAAAGTGACACCCTGCTGTATTCTCCCTAAGCAAAAGTTCAAGACAAGGTACCTCTTCATGAGTGCCCCCTTGAATAAACCTTCCTAATAAACAAACAAACAAACACCTTCTTGACCTTATTCTCTTGCTTTCTTTCTTTTGGTCCTGTTTCTCTCTCAGTTTTGCATTTTTTTTCATACACATTTTTTCATGATACCTCCTTTAACCTTCACCAAATGCTATGGCCTCCAACCATACTTCCCCCTCTTATCTCTCCCCCACCAAGTCTTCTATTATTCTATCTTCCACTGCCACCACTTCTGGTTGGAATATCTATCTTGCTGAGACCATCCTCTCTAACAATGCTTCTCCCTCTACACAATCTGTCCTCTTAGTGGAACTTCCCCCTATGATCCATCACATATGAGATGGATTCCCAGATGGACTTATCTAGCCCAAATCCAGACCATCATGAATGACTCCAGACTAGGCATTTCTATCACTGCCCACCTAAACATGGGATCCTCTCTACTTGCATTATACTGAGTCCTCCTCTAGGCCCAATGACTAAATGTGGGCAACATTCAATCCACCAATTCCACCATCACTTTCCTATCCACCATCATCACCAATATCCACAGTGAATTGACTGGAGCACTGGGAATTCTGGCCTACCAACTTGAATTAGGGGAATTCATGACCAATGTAGACCAATATCTTTGAGAACTGAACCAATGAAACAACTCTCCAATTTCCATATCAATTCCCAGTCAATCATCCACACCTTCTGCATTCTCATCTCCTCTCAACCCCAAAGAACTTTGAGCCCTAGATAGAGCCAAATATGCATACCATGAAGCAGGCTGATATGCTCCTCTCCCATCCTCTCACCTGCTGGAACAATTCTCCTGCTTCAACTGTCACTATCTAGAACATGTCCACATCAAATGCCACTCATACCAATGCCCAATCTGTCTTCAATGTGCTCCTGGTCATCAACAATGCTTGTGTCCTGCTCAACAACAACCAAATGTCACCTCCTCTGACTCTTCCTCCTCTCCACCTTGTCATCACCCTTATAGATGCACCACCACCTGCATCTCCACAGGTGATTGAATGCCCAGAAGATGTTCTCCTTCTCTCTCTCCTCCCAGATCTCCATCTCCTGGAGATGATTCATATGATAACACAGCCTATGCCAACATGACTGGCTCTCCAATTGGCCTTGTCATTGACTTATAAATAGATCAACTCAGGGGTCGATTGTACCAAGGAGATTATGTTATGATTTCTTTTCTCTTTGAATCTCCACTTCATCTCTGGTTCATCTCAGCTATTATTATTTATGGAACAATGACTAAACCTTGCTTTCCCATGTTCAAGTCATGGATTCCAATTAGTCATTCTGTCTTACTGAATTTTCAATTGCCATTGCATTCTATTCTATTCTTTACATGCCCTTAACTTGGTCTGTGCCTGACTTTTGTACTTATTTAAACCACAATTCTTCATCAGGTACTCTAGTCTAGTCTTCTCTGGAATCACATATTCCTTTCTCTAGAAGACTCCACTTTACTTTGAGTGAGTGCTATCATTGAACCCTTTGAACTCTTGTCACTACCCTTTGAACTAGACCAAAGGGAAGAACCTTGAAACTCTAGTCAAACTTCAGAGGCTATATCTAACCCCATTTGGGCTAGCCATAACAGAAGAGGGACTTGATACCCTTGGAGATGTGGAGTGGTTACCACCAAAAAGAAGGGACTTGATACCCCTAGAGATATGGAGTGGTTTCCATGGTCAAGGGGAAGGGAAACCAAGTTGAGATTGCAAGTACCAAGAATACAAGAGAGAAGAACAGGAAAGACAAGAGTGAAAAACTACTACTGAGGTCATTGGAATTTATATAGTATAGGAACTGCTTTATGGTAGGCCCAGGGAAAGGTTAAGTAAGTAACTGAAGTGGGAGAACAATGGAAGTCTGGAAGAGGAGAACAATAGGAGTCAAAGATATTGTGAGAATTGGAATGGATCAGGAAACAAATCAGGAGGAGAAATAAGCATGTATGAGTAATCAGCTGATGAGTCATCATGTGAGAAAGAAGAAAGAAGAGAAGAGAAGAGAAAGAGAAAAGAAATGTCACAAGTTTGGATTGAACCAAGGACTTGGTGAGACTAGGCAAAAAGTGAAGAGAACAGTGTAGTAGTGGACAAAATATAACATTACCCCCCATTTATGCCCCAAGACTGCAACAAGGGTCTAAAAGTCCAATATATAATGCCTGGGAGAACCAGTGGTGTTTGCATATCCAACCTTGTCCATCTCTTCATGGTCAAGAGTTGAAGAAGGAGTAGGAGTGGGGGTCATGGAGCAACAGGGCAAGGAGGTGGAACATGAGTGGGGCAATGAGGAGGTCTTCCTCCAGTAGAGATATGTGCTGACTGTGATGATCCTGAATGGCAGAATGAGAAGAATGAGGTAGTAGGGGAGATCATTAGAGACTGGTAAGGAGGGGATTGTCAGAGTCCACAGTGGGCCTGGGTATGTTCAGGGGCAAACTGGAGGCAAGAAGGGCATTGATACCACTCACAGTTGATGTGGGTGTGACCAAGGCATTGGCATTGGAAGCAGGACTGGTTGAACATAGGGTCAAATGAGATGAGAGGTCTATTACCTCAAGTGCCAGTCCAGTGGTCATTGATGCAATCAAAGAGGAGTAATTCCTCAGGACCAAGCAGAGAAGAAGATGCTGATGGAGTGGTAGTGATGGCTGGATTAAGAAGGAATGTCACTGGAGTGTGGTGGATAGCACCTAGCTCTCAAAGGTAGTGGTCAAGGTCTTTGAGGAACTTGCCAAACTTGAGCTGGTATGCCATCTGATAGAGATGATGGGAGAAGTGGCAGTGGACATTGGTCATGACATTGGTGATGAGGGCCATTGGGACACAAGAGTTTTCTTGAGGGGTAAAGATATGAAGTCTGTCAAGCTGAAGCAAGGCCCCATAAAGGGCAAAAAGTGGGAAAAATGGATCTAAGAGGTGGAAATTGGAATAGTTAAATGGGAATCAGCTACATAGTCTTGGATCATCATGTTGTATTCTTCAGTAGGTGAGCCATCATGAAGGTGAAGACTGCTGAGGGAAATATCAATGTATTGGACTGGAGAGCAATTTGGAATGCCTAGGATGGGTGAAGAAGGGGTGTTGGCTAGGTGGGTAGGTTTGGTGGGGTCTGTAACTGAGCTGACAATGGAAGTGAAGGAGGAGGTGTAGAGGTTGGACATTTCTGACATTGTTATGGTGGTTCAGGTCTGAGGAGGAAAAGTGGAGGAATAACACTTTTTATATTCCTTCAGAGCAGAGCTTGAATGTTTCAAGTTCTGTTCTGGTTCCCATGAGTCATCTTCTGGCAGGTATTCTTTTCATCAAATCAGGAATAGATGGGACTACAGTGTTCCACAATGTTTTAATATCCACTCAACTTCAAATTCTTCTGTTCCTATGATAAGGTCAGGTGGTGGTTTAGGGAAATTGGGTCTGTGAACAGTATTTTCATGATAGGGAGATAGTAGGGCAGCATGGAAGACTGGATGGATCTTCCAGTGTTTTTGGAGGCAGAGTTGGAATGTGATAGGAGATAGAACATTTGTGACCTTGAAGAGTTCTTCTCATTTTGGAGTGAATTTGGGACATGAGGTGTCACAGTGAAGATTGCAGGCTTCTAGCCAAACCTTCTGTTCCATTTTGAAAGGTGTATAGTTGGCAGTAGTGCAGGCTTTCATTACCATTCTAGCTACAGTGACTCCCAAAACTGGCCCAATATTTGATTCAAATCCAGTGCATGAAGCACACTGCAATTATATGAATAAATTAGATCTTACTTTAGTGGGACATATTGTAGTATGGACTCTTGGCTACAACCCTGCCCTATACATCATGTAATTACATTCAATCGCCGCTAAGATATGACCATTACAAAATGAACACCTCATTGGGCCTGTTTTGTCACTTTTCATTGGGAGATCAAATCAAGCTATGTATGGCTTTGTTGGTGTTACAAACAAAGATACATATGTAAATAGTATGTTTGAGCTTGAAAATGCTCCTACATATCCTTATTCTTTACTTCCATTACCATGCAATCCCTTACAGGTGATCAAAAGCCTACTATTCTTGCTTGACTTGATACTGGCTACTTAGCCCATATTATTGCCACCCAGCTTGGTGTTTGACATACTAACATATCAAGGCTATCCTTCCATGAGTGCTAAGACCTTAAGAAGTCCACTGGTGGTCATCCATCCAAGATTTCTCCTATCAATATTCATCATTCTATTGATTTTATCACCTCTTGTAGAGCAAAGAATATTGTTCAAGTGACCAAAATGCACTCTAGTCTTCCCAATCCACCTACCCATTCAAACACCATTCACTAGCACTTGAAAAAGAGTGGCATAAAAGCTGTTTTCAAGCTAAGATATTCCCTGCTTGTATTGAAATATTATAAAATCTAGAAAAACTTTGCATATGCACACAAGAACTGGACCAAGGATGGCCAAAAAAAGATGATCTGATCTGATGAGACCAAAATTAATTACCTTGGAGCAGAAATAGATGTTGAAAAAGCCAGGTAAGAGGCTCAGTAATAGACTAGTAAAGGATACCATTAAGTATAATAGATACTTTGTGATGATTTTGGACTGTATGACTCAGGAGAGAATTGGCTACACTGTAAAGATAGATAGTAGGATGGATGGTGATCATTGCCTTTAAATTTTGAAGGATGAATTACTCTACAAGACATGATAAAATCAACAGAATGATGAATATTAATAGGAGAAATCTTGGATGGATGACCACCAGTGGACTTCAGAAGGTCTGGGCACTCATGGAAGGATAGCCTTGATATGTTAGTATGTCAAACACCAAGCTGGGTGGCAATAATATGGGCTGAGCAGCCAGTATCAAATCAAGCAAGAATAGTAGGCTTTTGATCACCTGTAAGGGATTGCATGGTAATGGAAGTAAAGAATAAGGATGTATAGGAGCATTTTCAAGCTCAAACATACTATTTACATATGTATCTTTGTTTGTAACACCAACAAAGCCATATATAGCTTGATTTGATAGAGATTTCAATCTCCAAATGAAAAGTGACAAAATAGGTCCAATGAGGTGTTCATTTTGTAATGGTCATATCTTGGTGGCAAATGAATGTAATCATGTGATGTATAGGGCAGGGTTGTAGCCAAGAGTCCATAGTACAATATGTTCTACCCAATTAAGATCTAATTTATTCATATAATTGCAGTGTGCTTCATGTACTGGATTTGAATCAAACATTGGGCCAGTTTTGGGAGTCACTGTAACTCATGAGCAGCAAGGGCCTGATGTCAGGCAGCAGTGAGTTCTTTGAGTCATGTGTCTATGGATGGTAACTTTGAAGGAGATAGACAGGTGGGGAGAGCCTGGAGTTCATACCCCATTATTAGGTAGAATTGTGATTGGTGGGTGATGGATTGAGGGTGGTGATTGTGTGTGAACTCAGCATGGGTAATCCTTTCTGACCAGGAGGTGGGGTTATTTTCTACAAAGATCTGGAGGTAAGTTTCAATTTCCTGATTTACTCACTTAGTTTCACTGTCAGTTTGGAGATGGTAGGTGGTGGAGAGAGAGAGGTCATATGTAAGGAGTTTCCCAAGTTCTTTGGTGAATTGTGAGGCAAACTGGAGGCCTCAATCTGAAATGATCTTATCATGCAGGGTGAATCTGCAGTAGACTTTGTGAAAAAAGAGATGTGCAATCCCTTCAGCAGTGACAGTTTTTTTTGTAGGGCATAAAATTACCCCCTTTGTAAGGCTGTGGTCAACAGGGAATCAAAGCTGTCAGAAAGGGAAAGGTCCATGATAAGATCACAGGAGAGTTGTTGGAAGAGTCAGGAGGCAATGGACAGGATGGGGATAAGTGGAAGAACTGTCAGATGGGTGTTTGCTTTGTTTTGCTGGCAGGTGGCATAGCCAGAGACATATTAGGTGACATCTTGGGCCAGACCTGGCCACCAGAACTTTGCCACTACCAATTGCTAGGTTTTGAGGATGCTGGGATGTCCTGCTGTTTTGTGGTCATGGCATCTACAGTGACTCCCAAAACCAGCTCAATGTTTGATCCAAATCCAATGCATAAAGTACACTGCAATCATATGAATGAATCAGACCTAGCTTCTGTGGGGCATATTGGAGTATAGGCTCTCTGCTACGACTTTGCATCTTACATCACTGGATTCCATTCAGATGCTGCCAAGATATGACCATTACAAAATGGACATCCCATTGGGCCAGTTTTGTCACTTTTTATTTGTAGACTGAAATCACTATCAAATGAAGCTATATTTAGCTCTGTTGGTGTTACAAACAAAGATATATATGTCAATAGTATGTATGAGTGTCAAACATCCTTATTCTTGACTTCCATCACCATGCAATCTCTCATAGCTGATCCAAAGCCCACTATCCTTGCTTGACTTGATATTGGCCACTCAGCTTATATTTATTACCATCCAGCTTGGCGTTTGATGTGCTAATATATCAGGGCTATCATTTCATGAGTGCCCAGACCTTCAGAAGATCACTGGTGGTCATCCATCCAAGATTTCTCCTATTAATATTCATTATGCTGTTCATCTTATCCCTGTTTATAGAGCAAAGAATGCTGTTCAAGGTTCAAAATTTGAGAGTAAGGATCACCATCCATCCTATCATCCATCTTTGCAGTATAGCCAATTCTCTCCTAAGTCATACAACTGAAAATCATCATAGAGTATCAACTATGCTTACTGGTACTCTTCACTAGCATATCATTAAGCCTCTCACCTGGCTTTTTCCACATCCATTTCTGACCAATATGATTAATTTTGATCTCATCAGACCATATTACTTTTTCTAGTCCCCTTTAGTCCAATTCTTGTGAGCATATGCAAAGCTTTTCTAGATTTCACAATATTTTGATAAAAGAAGGAAATGTTTTAGCTTGGATACAGCTTTTATGCCACTCCTTTTCAAGTGCTTGTGAATAGTGTTTGAATGGGTGGATGGATTGGTAAGACTAGAGAGTATTTTGGTCACTTGAACAGCATTCTTTGCTCTATAAAAGAGGATAAGATGAACAGTATGATGAATATTAATAGGAGAAATCTTGGATGGATGACCACCAGTGGTCTTCTGAAGGTCTGGGCACTCATGAAATGATAGCCCTGATATATTAGCACATCAAACACCAAGCTGGGTGGTAATAAATATGAGCTGAGTGGCCAGCATCAAGTCAAGCAAGGATAGTAGGCTTTGGATCAGCTATAAGAGATTGCATGGTGATGGAAGTCAAGAATAAGGATGTTTGACACTCATACATACTATTTACATATGTATCTTTGTTTGTAACACCAAAAGAGCTAAATATAGCTTCATTTAATAGTGATTTCAATCTCCAAATAAAAAGTGACAAAACTGGCCCAATGAGGTGTCCATTTTTTAATGGTCATATCTTGGCAGCATCTGAATGGAATCATGTGATATAATAGGCAAAGGTGTAGCCAAGAGTCCACACTACAATATGTTCCACAAAAGCAAGGTCTAATTCATTCATACAATTGCAGTGTACTTCATGCATTAGATTTGGATCAAACATTGGGCCAGTTTTGGGAGTCACTGTATCTCCATGAGCCAGGAACTGTTAATCATACCCTGGTTGCATTCCCACTTAGTCCCACCATCCTTCTTACCCCATCAACATCTTCATCCCTCATGGACCCAGTGAAACTGCTGGCTTTCGATGCCATCAATGATTGATGGACTAGACCCTAAGGACATAATCTCCTTATCCAGAACAACCCCATGTATGATCAGAGATGTGACCAATGTGACCAACTAGGGCACCAATGGGCAGAATGTCAATGGTATCAATACCATATCTGCTTATGCTTCACCCCTGGACACAATCAGACTAATTGTCTCTTGCATCACCCTCCTTCTTACCAATTGCCTACTATATCTCCTGTCACCTCTCACTCCTCAACTAATTCTCACTCCTCCCAATCTTTGCATCCTCCTACCAGCAGATGACCCTCTTGCTGACCTACTCAAGTTCCTCCTCCCTGCCCTGTCATTCCTCAACCTCCCTCACCTTCTCCTACTCTAGATAATGAAGATGTTATGAATGAAGTTGGATATGCCAATGTTACTGGCTGCCCCAGACATTATAATTTGGACTTTTGAAATTCTCATCACTGTCTTAGGACATAGAAGGGGGGTAATGTTATGTTTTATTCCATTTTTCTCTTTTTTTTTTTTTTCACTTTTCTCTTAAACCTGCTACTTAGTCTCACCAAGTCATTGATTCAACCCAACTGTTACACATTTCTTTCTTTTCTTAACACTTTAGACTTCTCATGCCATGACTCATCATCTATGACTCATCAGCCAATTACTCATTTCTGCTTATTCTTGATATGATGCCATCACATCTATTCTTAGTTCCTCTATTGTTCTTTCCTTTTGGTCACTTACTCAACCATTTTCCAGACCTGTCCTCAAGCAGTTCTACTTACATATATAAACCCTTGCAACCACTGTATTATCTCTTCACTCTTGACCTTCCTGGTCTCCTGTCTTCTTGTACTCCAAACAATACTATTGATTTCCCTCACCCTTAAGTGGGCAGTCCTAGAGAGACTTTCATCTTACATCTCAGAGTAACCTTTGTCATGACTCTTGTCATTATCCTACAACAAACCAATTAAAGGATATAGAGCCCCTTCCCATGAAAACCTCCTGTTGTGTACCCTAGCATATCTCCAGAGTCACTTTGACTATCTGTTCTTATTCTCTTCAATTAAACAGGACTATGCTAGCTCCTACCCAGATCTAGTGTAACAGTATCCCTGATCATATTCATGGATGATATATCAGGAAATATCTCCAAACAATGGAATAAGCACCATGCAATCTATATGTCAAATGGAAATTTACCCTGTGAGATACTGGACAAGGAGTTCTGTATTCAGTTTGTTATGTCTTCACCACATGCATCACCAATGGAGCTTATGGAGGCAGTGCATGACTCAATTTGATATGTACTTATGGACCCCAGTGGCCTTGTCTAACAGAAATTGCTCTCTCCAGAAAGGCCTGTGAATCAGGCATCATTGCATGGGATCAGAAATATGAGGAAGAAGTTCTCCTCCTCCCATACTATCTATTGGTTGCTGGCAACAATCTCATGCAGGCTGAAGAGTGCAGTCAGGCTGGCTTGCAATGTAACTACTTCTGCTGGATGTGCAATGTTGGTGGCTCAAAAAACTACAAGAAGAGTGAAACTGGATATAATAGCCTATTTACTGTAAATATCAGGTATACTATTTGTGCAACACTGATTGATTTTGAATGAAGCCTGGACCACCTTGGACAACAGAGAAGACAGTGGTGGTAATTGAAGAACAAGTATACCTCTCTATGTGTTCTGGAGTGACAGAGAAACTTAGGACATCCAAATCATCCACTGGCATCTGCAATTCAGCTTTGAGCAGCATCATTGACATGTTGGTTGAACTTGGCAAGCAGTTATGAAAGCATGCAGCTGGCCAGAAACCAAAGTCAGAAACTGAAGTGAAGGAGATTCTGCAAAAGAAATTGAATGAAATGTGGAATGGAAGGAGTGTGCATGAGGCAATGAATCCATTGATCAGCATGGCTGGCACATACCATCTTCTCTGAATATCCATGTCACTTATGAATTTGACCATAGGTATTTTAAACATTCACCAGGATACACCTACTGAGATACTGCACACCATTTTTCTTGGGATTGTAAAATATTTTTGGGGCCAAACAGTGTTTCTTCTCAAGAGGTTGAAGCTGCTTGTGGTATTTCAAAGTCACCTCAAATCTGTTGACAAGAATGGTTTGAATGCACTGTCTCTAAATGCAGACTACATATGTTGCTACAAGGGTAGCTTGATTTGGAAGCATTTTAAGAGCCTAGCACAGGTTATGCCATTTCTCATTTATGATCTTGTCCCTGTAGTAGTTCTTGCTGGCTGGACACTGAGTGGTGGACTCATGGTCCTCATCTGGCACACGAAAATTTCAAACACTGAGCATTACCTTGCCACCTTGAAATGGACCATCCAAGATTTCTTAAATGTCACTGCTCAGTGTGCTCTGAGCATCCTATTCAGCAAGCCAAAGTTCCATTTTCTCATCCACCTTCCAGCTTACATTTGACAATTCAGTCCTGGGATCATTTTTTCGACCAAGCAATATGAATTGTTTAACCATATCTTCCATCAATCCTGCATCCATAGCAATCACCATGAGCCTAGCAAACATAGTTGCAAGATGTTTGTGCATCATGATATCATCAAACATGTTGCTATGGATGGCTTCTGGTTTGACAGGAATTGGAAAAAATGGATAAAAAGTGGTGCACAGATACAAATTTATATTTGAGAACATCCTGAGCAATTGCAATGGTTGGACATTAATATGCCTTATCAAGCCTCCTTGGGTGAGATTTTCTGTATTGCTATGGCTTGGATGAGTGCTGATTTTTGGATCATTGTTCCCACAGCTGGGAGTGGCTCAATCCTGCATTCTGCACCTGGCAAAGACAACTCTACAAATCCCTTGTTGTGAGTGCATACCAAATGTGCAGCACTTATGGAGGCTACAGAGATGGTGTCCTTTTACAAGGAAGCATCATTCATTATCCCAGGCAGTGAGGTTGCAGCATTGGGGGCTCACATTATATTCTGCAATGTCACTCATTCCAAGGTCACAGTAATTCCATTTCTTCACATGATGGTGTCATACTGATTCCTTCACTTCAGGGCTATGTGGGTTGAATACTTGAAATCCTGCTTGCATCCCAAGGACTGCACATGGTCACTCATGTCATACTGCAGCTTTTCTTGTTCAAGAGTACCCTCCATTCATTGGTTCACTTACCAATGCTCATGCTCACCAAAGAAAAAATTGTGATCCAAGATATTAAAGTCAGCTTTTCCCTAGGTTGTAGGTGCTATGATTCTCAAAGGCACTCAGGATATTTTTTGTCTGGTCAATTTTCAGCACAATTGCATTGATACTGGATGCACTGATTGAACTGAAACATTTCTCCAACAGGAATGCATCCTTACAATACAAACAAAATCAATTGTCAAGCACAAACCAACACAGTCATTCTTCCTCAACACTTACTCTGTTTACAACTATGCTCAAATTAAATCTGTGATTCCCAAAGCACTTTCTGATATCCCTGCCCAAATTGTAGATGTTGATGCTGTCTGAAAGTCAGTGGTTGCCAAACTAAAGCAGAAATGTTCTGATAAAGCTTCTATGAACTCCAATCCTACATTGACAACAATAGAAAATGAATTCCAGCCTATGTTTGAGCTTGCCAGGCAAAAGGGGGAGGAAGTCAAAGAAAACCATGACCTGGAATACCATCTCAAACACAGTGGCCACTTCCCCCTGCACCCTTCTACCATTCCCTCAGGCCACTGTCCCAACCTCTTCTAATGATCAGCACCCATCTAATGTGGTTCCTTCCCTGGACCCAGACACACCCATTCTTGTCACCACTGGATCCAACAATGTGCTGAATGTATCTATGCCCTCCAGTGCTGCCCCTGCCTTTGCTTATGTCACAACTTCTCTTATTCCATTTCCAAATGCAGGAACACCCTTGAACCTCACTTCCCTGCCTCATAACCCCACTGCTTGTGTCACCCCTGTTTTCTCTCTGCCTGTATCTGATTCATACTACAATGCTGCAGTTGCACATAGTCCATTGATCTACAGTCAGCTCCATCCTGAATTGCAGCCAGCTGCACCCCCACATCACCACTATGCCACCTTCATTCCTATCATGTCTGCATCCTTGCATCCTACCCCTGTCTTTGTCCCATCTGTGTGCAATCCATACCACAATGCCCCAGTTACATGTAGTCCTTTGATCTATAGTCAACCTTCCCCTGAATTGCAACCAGCTGCATCCCCCTGCCACCACCCCACCTTTGTCTACTTCCTCAAACATTGCTATATCCTCATTCCAGGTGACACAAGGCTTACACCAGCAGACTTAGCCACAAACACAATCTTGTCTGCCAAAGGACAACAAGGACTACCAGATGCATGTTAATGTGCATTGGAAAGCATGTGGGTGAGTAAAGAATGTATAATGTAATGATGGCTCATATAGGGAAGATAGGAAAGATGACCATGGACCAATGGATATGGACATGATCAGGACAGCAGTGGCAATGGAGGCATTTAAGCAGATCACAGCTGCAGCTAGGTCATTGAATGCACCTATGGGTGGATTCCAGGCAGGCAAGGCAAGTGGGGGCCCTCCACCAGGATCAGGGCCTGCTTCTGCTCAAGACCAAGAAGGACTGCAGGATAGGGCACAATTGGCTCTCTTTGGCAGATTGGAAGACAAATGTGCTGTGAGGGTGAGCTGGCCTCCACTGATAACACTGCAATGATGCTCACCATGTCCAAAGTGGATAAGTTGTTTGACAAGAAGAATGCAGGATTTAATGTGAGTGGCAGCAACAAGGCACAAGGTGAATGTGATACTTTGTTCACAGTTGCATATAGTCCATCAACCTACAGTCAAGTCTGCCCCAAGTTGTCATCTTCATTATTTCATACACCAATGTGGAGCAATCAGAGACTAAGGAATGCTAGGCAAGAAGGGGAAATTTGATTGCAGAAGTGCAGCAAATGGCATGGGCAGATAGTGCATTGAACTGAGTGCAGATACTAGTAGCCACACATCTGGGCCATCTGTCAGCATCAAACATTCATTGCATATGGTCCCTGTCTACAAATTTCAATTGGGTCTCCACAACTACTCCTGCAATGCCCCCTTTTCTGTATGTCATGATAGGTTTGTTTGTTCTGCCTTGGACTGTATTAATCACTTGTGATGTCTTTTGCACCACATGTGACCTTTCAAGCACAAACAGGCTTAAACCATCAAAATCCAAGTTCCAAATTTTGTCCTCTGATTGAAGCATGACTTTTGCTGGCACAATGTTTCTGAGCCAGTATCACATGTGCCAGCAAAATGCATCAAGTAGGGGTGACCCTCCTCCATCTGATGCTATAGCTAGCACTTCAGCTCCTGGGCCACATCAAAGCAGAAATATATCTACATTGGATCACTTCAGAAGTCTTGCACCAGACCACAGTTCAAGCAATCAATTTGACAATGAACTTGATGAACCCATCAGCCAAATGCTAGTCCACTGACAAACATGATGCAATTCCTCAAGCCTGGAATTGTCAGAAAACAACAAGAAATGCATGAGACTGCAGGCAAGAGAGCTTGCACATGCTGTTGGGCTAGTTGAACCATGACCATTTTTGCAATTAGCAGAGCTGAGTGTATCAAAGCTCAGAGGACACTGATTTATGTGAATTATAGACTAATGACATGCCATTGATGCTGTTAACCATTGGCACTTGGTTGCTCTGACAGAAGAAGAAGCAAGGTGATGATGACTCTGATAATTTGCTCATCATTTCATTGGTCTTGCTGTCATTCAAAGTACATATACCATAATTCTTGTGCTACTGCAAATATTAATGTATGTACAACATGATGCAGTCCTCCCTCAAATCTCACCTTATGGCCTGTTTACATTCTCCAAACATCACTGCCTATGTCACCAACACAACAGATAATATCATGGTGAGACTAAACTTTTGTTGTGAACAAGGAACACTCAAAACTTTCAGATATTCATCAAAGCCAATCCTATGCTGTTCAAGGTTCCTGTGGAAGTCTTTGAGAGGGATGAACCCCTTAAGCTTCTAGGGAGGATTGTCACCAAGGTTCTTACTGCTTTCTGGAGTGGCATCAAGATGGCATTAGCCAAGTCAATTGTCAGGGGGAAGAACATCATGGACATATTCCAAATGGCCCTCAGCCACAAATATGCACTTGGTATGGAAGTCACATCAAGCCACTAGACAAGATTTGCATTTTTGGTAACTCAATCCCAGTTGATGGATTGTTTTACTAATCCCATATTCTACTTAGCAGTGCTGCTACTGTGAATACCACATTGGTATTACATATGACAAGAATATGATCAACTCCCTTTTTTCAATGTATCTCCTACCTGGCCTCTACAAAGAACTGTGCCATCAGGTTGAATCAGTGCTAGACATTAACTTGAAGCACAGCTAGCAGAGAAGATCTTCTACATGGTTGACAACAGTAACAATGGCCATCAAAGTGTGCAGCAGCAAAATGGTGAACCTAGTGAACAGGTCAAGCATGGTCAAACTAATTCATTGAACTAAGACAGGGATGATGATCAATGGGGAGGTGGTGATGATGACCCTGATGCCATCCATAGAGATCATGTAAGTGATCATGGTTCCATTGGAAACCCATTTAATCTTGAGGAGCAGCACACTAATCTGGAAGTGCCATCTGGCTTTCTACCAGGGTCTTATGGTGAAGAACCTAAATATGCAGATAGTGGCAAATTTTGGAATTATGTTGATGACTCCTTGCAGAGGCTTTGGCAACAAGCAAAGGACAAGGCAGGAGATCATGGTGTTGAAGCTGAGCAAAAGCTGTATGCAGAGTATGTGCTGAATCAACTCCTGACACAATTGCTTATGTTCTGTAATCCAGAACATTCACTGACATTTTCATGCTAGATATACAAGAGTTTCCTGGCCAATGCCAGCTCCAAAAGTCAAATGTGCAAACCACCACTGACATTGACGCACTCAAATCAAGGTCAGCTGAAACAGTATGATGGCTGCTTGAACCTTGACCCTTGGATGTGTTGACAAGTGGCAAGCGGACAACCAATTGTCCTTTATCTATACCATGTAGTGTTCTTGTCCACTGCTTTCAACCATTATGCAATGACAATGAGCTTTTCCTAGCATGCAGTCAGCCCACAATGATGAGATGCACAAGAGTGGTTCTTCCCACCAGATCAAGGATGGCCAGTACTTGCTGACTGAACCAATGCTGGCTACAATCAAGCACATGTGTGCGCCAAGACAATACCAACATTACAGCGCTTTTCAAAGCTATGCGGAAAACCAATTTCGAAAAATTGCGCCTCAGAGACTGCCGGGGCAGGACCCCAAACCCATCTGAGTGATGTGAACATTGTGACCGTCACACCGAAACTTTTTGTGGTTGACCATGCAATGCACAAGAATTCCATATGTTTGCTGTCAGTCCCACTCTTTACACTCTCCTTGTGAAGGCAGCAGCCAAAGGAAAGGTTGCTGCTCAAAGGAAAGCCAAGTCCATCAAGGTCAAGGAGCTGAAATTAATTATCAATGCTACTAATTACTCTGAGTTCTTGCAGTACAGTAGACTATCTCATAATGCATATTAGGATTTTTGTACACCCTTAGCTAAAATCACTAGATTTTGGTAGTATGCACTATGAGATTTTTGTATGCATTATGAGATAGTCTACTGTACATGGTCGAAAAGCATAGTCAAGATCACTACAAAGTTTCACAGAATTATTGCTATTCATTCAAGTACATGCCACCAAGAAGGTTGCATATCTCCTTGACAGAGTGAGCCTCTTCAAAGAGGACCGGGATGTTGAGTTTTGTGTTGGTGTGGATGGTGTGTAGTGGCATGTGGGAAGAGGGTTGAGCGTGACAGCGCAGCTTGCACTCAGATGGGTTCGGGGTCCTGTCCCGGCAGTCTCCGAGGCGCGATTTTTCGAAATCGGTTTTCCGCATAGTTTTGAAAAGCGCTGTAATTGGAATCAGATATGCAGGTTCGACAGCTCCGCTGGCTCTGTGTCTGCGCAAGGCTCGGAAGAATAGAGACGAGAGAAATGAAGACTGGAAACGTGGGTCAACCGCCGAGAGAGCAGAAACAACGTGCACAAAAATAACGTCGTAGTGTGATGAGAAGACACTAAGATTGAAGAATCATACATCCAATGAAGCAAACAATGATGTTTCACGAGACGTAAAAAATGCGGTTTCTGTAGAATTGTGGCGATGGCTCGCCGTCTGTGTCCATGCATATGTCCTTGTGTCGTTGTGTGCCTCAGTGAATGTTCTGGTTCCACATATATCCATGATGGCGAACGACCAGTCGAGTTCAAGACAGGGACGTCGACGTCGTGCAAGTACGCCTGTAGTCGCGCAAACGAACTGCCAGAAATCTGCGACGAGTCGTCACTTTGATGATCCAAGCAGCCCACGTCGCGAACGAAACGACTCGACTCAGGACCAGACAGGCGCAGGACAAACATCAAATTTCAAAGCCCGATTGTCTTCCAAGCCGACAGCACGCATTTTGCAGAGGTATTGGCACTCGACCAGCTGCAAATGCAAGTGTCCCAACACAACTGTATGAAAGGTACGCGCCTTATACTTGCTTCCAGCTCTGCTTTCTTCATCTACAACATACAATTGCAGAAAACCATTTTTGATTGGCATGCGTACTCGATAATCCCAGCTTTCTCACTCGTATCAAGGGCAAAACAAACGCACCAGCTGTGCCTTCGCGACCACGTCTCCCCAATCCCACTCTTTCCGTCATCGTCGAACTCGCACGCAGTATGTATATAAGTCCTGATACCCCCTTCCCCGATGTTAACAGCCCTGTTGGCGCAGAGGTACCCTTCCTCCCATCCTTGATCAAGCAGATCTGATCGCCTTCCCATTCCAGGTCTCATATCTCGTACAGCAACGCCATTTTTAAACGGCTCTGTGGCTCGCAGCCACCTTAGATATCTTTGCACGAGTTCAAATCTGCCCTATCCGATGCCGTCGCCGTTGTCCCGGATAGTGGTCTGACGTTCAATAACGCGTCATTCAAGACACAACGGCTGCCCTCGGCTTGACCTCCAGGATTAGGGAACCATGCCACATCTTCCGTGTCCATCGCCGTCGTTCTTTCTCCACTGCCTATGACGACATCTCTGTGGTTTTGGCGTCGATTATGCACTCTAACACTTTGCCATAGTCCAAGAGCACCAAGACAAGTATATGTCACCATCCTCTTTCGCTCAGAGGCGGCCTTTCGTCTCAACGATGGGTGTGAGCGCCTCAAAAGAATCCTCTCTACCAACTCAGTACCTTCTTCAAGTCGAATTATTCGTGGTCGATACTCCAAATCCTCTCGCTCCTCCCAGTTGATGTTGTCGAGCTCATCAGCTGGACCAGTGTCCCCGTGTCCCTGCCGTCCGAGCAGATAGACGAGTTCTCTTCGGTGGTAAATCCCTTTCTGCTGCCCTCGACCAAAGCGAAGCCATCACCCATGGCTACCTTGTATCCAAAAGGTCAGGATCTTGTGGCATCATGTGTGGATCCGCAAGCTCATGGCTTGGTGGGTCATATCAACTCCACCCACGTCACTTCAAGATTGTCCCCAAGAAATACAATACCGACATCTCTTGTGTCAAGCTCAAACCTACATCACATCAGATCTGTCGAGTCTTCATATGTCGAACAACGAAGCAAGTCCTCGAGGATGCACGCTATTGACAAACTTTCCCATGGTACCAAGGTATGTCGACCCTTTTTGTTGCGCATATATGCACTCCAATAACTCTGACCTCCGACCTCTCTCATCTGACAGGACCGCAGACTCCACCCTGAAGGACAGGCTATCGACCAGAGCGAATCGGTTTTGGGACCCATCTATAACCGACAACCGACGGTCCTCGGCACATGTGGGTTGTCTCCCTTGTCTCTGTTCGAATTGTTGACTTCATGGGTTGGATTCGTAGCCCTAGGGTTGCGACGACGTGCGCCCTCAATGCACTTCGTGACAACTGCCACCGTGCTCTGCATGTCATACAAGTGAGTCAATGCCAGACGAGAAACGTTATATGGACGTTGAATCGGTTAGGATGGACAGCGAGGGCCTATGACCAGGCCTCTGCCTCTTGCTGGACAGCGTGCGGAAATGACCGCCTTTACTACATCTATCTACACGAGGCGTTCTTCTCCCGTCGGGACCCCTGCCACCGCTGGCACCTATCTCCATCATGTGCAGACTACTCCGCTCTAACGTTCTCATATGGCCGTCCGTAGACACCGGCAAGTTGGCGACAGTGTGAGCATGGTCGTCATGTCTGGACATTGTATTAATCATCAGTGCTAGTCCCGAGGGTCCAAGGATTGGAGTACACCCATGATATCGATGAGGAAAGACGTCACATTTATGGGACGTGATGGTATCCTATGTAACCTTTCTAGGACTGATGTGAACTTTTTGATGTACAATAGGCTGGACAAAAATGAAATTTATGCCTGGCTGCCGCAGAGCGTGACTCATCGGTGTCAGTGTGAAGAGGATGATCTAAGTGAGCATCGAGCGGACCAGTGCCGACTGGCACCGTTCCATGGGGTCTGCAGTGGAGAACAAGTCAAGGACCGGAAGGAACAGAATAACACGAGCTGAAATGATCAAATCAGAGTATGAGAGAGCGTAGCAAATCGCGACAGGGCAGAAATCAGATTTTGGGTATGTATACATACTCGACACGGTCATTGAAAACTAGATAACTACCACACTGACAAACGATTTTTCATAATGCATCCATACTGAAAATACGATCATTCAGTCGCTCTACTTGGTGGGATGTCAACTACCATCAGTCCAGGTCGAAGGGGTGAGCATACTCATGAAATCATGGTTAGTATTCTTTGCAGGGAAAGCCTGAGCGAGGGACCGTGTGAAGGATAACCTACACTCCAGTCAGTGTCAGTTTTGAAGGGGTCGCAATTGTGAACCAACTACCGATTTTGAATGATTTTATACCTTATGTGCGGAAGTCTCCTCAACCAATATGCGTGAGTTGGAGAGCGAGGGATACCAAAAGGAGTAAAATGCCTCATGATACAAAGCTCGACGGCGATGTAAAGGTGCTTCAAGGAATCACAGCATAACCGCGTGACACACTGAGTTCGGACTAATTTGAGGCATCCCATCCCATGACTTTGTTTGTCACCGTCTCTTGTTCTGCTACCACCATGTCCATTGCTGATGACCCCAGTCCTCCAACGATTGATCCACCAACAATCACTCACACTCTCGAATCATTGAAATATGTTGTTACCCATGTGTTCCTTCCTGTCGAGCTCCCCGACGAAAACGATTATACCCCAGAGAACGACCATTCACTCGCTCGTGCAGTATGTACTGCTGCCCATGCCTATGGCCCCCACATTCGCGGAACCTCCGAAGAGGCTCAGTGGCATCACGCCACAAAGATGTTGGACAACTTGCTGGCCTCAGTCCAGTCTGAGCAGTTGGATCATCGCTGCGTTGTATCCCAGCTGCGAGAAATGCAAATAGGAGGTACGTTCATAGGTTCATATGGGTCCGCGCTAACAATCCCTAGATATCCTCGTGTTTCTCCTCCGGCGTCGAAATGCTGCAATCGTCCTCAGGAAGCAGGACTACATAGTGTGCGGAGCATTCGAGGTGTCCCCAAGCAAAGAAGCTGTAGAAAAAGCTGAGGAGCCCCTGATATACTCGTATCCTACGTCTATCACCGAGGTGTCAAGCGAGGTATTTGATAAGAGCGACTTTCAAACCGAATTCACCCAATTTCTCTCTCACGCTGATGCTGTCGACTCAAAGCTTTCACTCCCTCCTCTCACAGATTCAGAATATATAGTCGCCCTGCTCAATGGCATTCTGCGAAATACCGGTCTTGCTGCCAATGTTTCTCGCTTGACTGAACGTGCTTCACTCCTCGCTGGTGGTCGCACCCCTGATCCTCCCGCCATCACCAAACGTGTTTATGATTACGTTGGGGAAGATGGTTGGCATCGCTCGTCTTTTTGGCTTCTCATCAGGGTCGCAATCTGGATGTCGGTTAACCATACTGTCGGACACGCGTCCTACAAGCAATTCTTGTTCTTTATATGCACTATTGCAAGAGACGACAGCAATGTCAATTTTTCCGCTGATCTGCTCCATTTGATGTCATCTCAAATACTTCGACGTCTGAGCAAGCTCAGTTCCTCTGTCCCTTACTGGCTCTCTGAGATAGCGTTGAAGACATGTACTCGTCTTCGAGAGATCCTTGATGTCAATTTGGAGGAGTTGAATTCCCGTTCATCCCTGTTCCGGAATCCTTCCCAGGATGAACTTGCAAGAGACATGCAGCTTTTGCTTCTAAACAGCCGTGACTATATCCGCAATGTTCTTGCGAATAATGGTTGTGAATCCGTTCGTACACCTTCTGTCCCAACCATCATCCCCGCGGCACTATTGAAGACTTTTTATCGTCGGATGGAACCTTTTTTGACAAGGCATATCGTGCTGACCCTGATGTTACTCTTTATGATGTCGAGCGATTAGTCGAACAAGGAATTGACGATTGGCTCGCCCAAGTCACAAACGTCAATGAAGCATGCGCACAGATCAAGGTCTTGATGGATAAATACATGATGAAGGTTTATTGGGAGCAGAGCACCCCAGAAGCTAAGTCTAACAGGTTATTGACTGCGATCGAGCTCTGTGTTGCATTCGACAAGTTAGTCACCTAAGAGATCCCCTTACTTGCCTACTATCCCCCGGAAATTTCGTATGGTTGGAACTACTGTTCATACGCAAGATGACCAGCCTGCACCGTCTTTCCTGCGCATATCAGTACCTCTCTGCACACTATTCCCAATCACATCCTGGATGGTCAGTACTTTCAGATGAATTTACCGAGGACAGTTTCCCAGTCCGTTATTACAACCAATTCCCCCATCTTCAGCAGCTCAAAGGCCACATTGAAGAGGGAATTCAGGATGTTGGTAATGCTGACCTGGAATGTAGAGACAGCAGTCTCACAAGCACCTATGATGGATTTCAAGAGTACCAACAGGGCCTATCCGATCGACAACTGGCTGAGTTAGCAGTGGGGTTCAAATCCCCGCTACCTGCCTCACCATTACATGCAAAGGTCATTGTATTTGAAAGTCGAGGACGAAGTATCCGTCGACTGCGTTGACCCTGCAGAGGAACCAGAAGGTGCTGCCATGGAGGCGGCAGGTGCCAGTGATTGGACCGCAGGTGGGCCGAGTGGAATCGACGATGACGAGTGCAGCGGCGAAGCGATCGCGCGCATGCAAGAAGCCCTGGGTGGGCAGTCAGTCGAAAACGAAGGCGACCACATACCGAGTAAACCCCAGAGCATGCCGCTCGAGGGGGAGGATTGGGTATCGAGCGGCAGGAGTACTGATCTCACCGCATACGACGACGACGCGTCAAGAGTGCCTAATGGCCTGGGCGCAGACGAGACCGCTGAAGGTCAGACGGTCAGGGCGAACACCTATGGAGACGGTCAGGACGTACCTAAGAATGGCGCAGACGACCCAGGAGGTTACCACGCCGAAGTGGAGCCAGCGAGCCATGCAAACGAGTCGACCGCGCCAGTGGATCGCGCGGATGCGACAGTCAAAGCGGATAGCGGTGAGAGCCTACGAACGGAGTTAGCAGCCGACGAAAACGTACCTGAGGCCGGGCTGGAGAATGCCCAATGCCAAATGAAGCCCCCGGACGGCCATACGGACTGTGACGACGAAGACCGTACGCCAAATCTAATTGGTTCAGCGCGAGACCACACAGAGGCGATGGACGTGTTGCCAGGTGGTACGCACGAGATGGATGATGTCGAGGATCACCCAGACGAATTTGGAGGCCGTAG
>JBBPKJ010000251.1:0-33847 GCA_038089195.1 Brasilioporus rufonigricans
CATCTGTTCCTGGCCTAATAGGGGACAGATTTCTGAAGTGGCTTGGGCAGTTTGTTGTGAGTATAGATGGTCATCAGTTGTATTTGCAGCCAAATCATTCTAATGTGTTATTGTCAACATAAACATTGTGGTATTCAGAGGCATACATTTATCTGTTTTTTTTTACTTGAACATGTACAGACAAGAAGAAAGATGGAGATGAGGAAGAGATAGCATAGCTGTTCATGTAAACTAAGAAATCACTTTCAACAAGAGATCCATGACTTCCCAAGAAAGATCTATCACTGCTGCCAACTTGATAAATGGGTGAGAGAATATCACTATAGAATGGATAGGAAGCTGAAAGGCATTTCTATTCCAAGAATATAGTGTTCTGAGAAAGTACATGTTTCATTGTGCCCTTTAAACCTACAGACAAGAAAGGCAAAGTGCAAAGGAGTGTATTGGAGTGAGTATCACTATTCAAATAAATCTAGAAATCAGTTCCAGCAGGAAGTCCAAGACTCTCCAAAGAAAGAGTGGTCACTAATGTCAACTTTATAAACAGGGTGAGAAGATATCACTGAAGAATGAATAGGAAGCTGAAGGGCATTTCTATTCCAAGGAGCAACCCAAGCACAACAACCAACATTAGAAGATTGAATCCAACCATCTTTCTGAAGAAAATCATGGAAGAAGGCAAGTTCCTGAACCCTCCACACCTTAATAGATTGATCCCAGGATCCAGTAATGATGTGGTTTCCATCTGGAGAATAGGAAACAGAGGTGACAGAATCTGTATGTCCTTGAAATGGGCCTGCTACACACTGACCAGTGGTTGCATTCCAAACCCTTATTGTCTTATCTGAGGAGCCAGAGACAATATAGATCCCATCAGGTGAATAAGCAACAGACAAGACAGAATGTTCATGTCCTTGGAAAGGACCTGCAAGCAATTGACCAGTGGTAGCATTCCAGACTCTAATAGTCTTGTCACTTGAGCCAGAAACAATGCAGGATCCATCAGGTGAATAAACCACAGAATGAATGAAATGTGTATGTCCTTCAAATGGTCCTGCTATTAACTGGCCAGTGATGGCATCCCAAATCCTGATTGTCTTGTCCAAGGAACCAGAGACAAAGTGGATTCCATCAGGGGAATATGCAAGAGAGTGGACCTGGTCAGTGTGCCCCTTCAATGGACCTGCTATACATTGACCAGTGGTTACATTCCAAATCATGATTGTCTTGTCCATTGAGCCAGAGACAATGTGGATTCCATTAGGGGAAGAGGCAATAGATCTGACAGCATTTTTATGCCCCTCAAATGGACCTACCACACATTGACCAGTGGTTGCATTCCAAACCCTAATATTGTTGTCCCAAGAGCCAGAGATTATGTGTTTTCCATCAGGTGAGTAGGTAACACAGGTGACCCAATCTGTGTGCCCCTCAAAAGGACCTGTCACACATTGGCAAGTGGCTGCATTCCAAACTCTGATAGTGTTGTCTCCAGAGCCAGAAACAATGTGGGCTCCATCTGGTGAATAGGCAACAGACCAGACACCCCTTGTGTGCCCCTGGGACAGGCCTGCCATGAAAAGACCAAAGGTTGCATCCCAAACCCTAATAACCTTGTCTCCAGAACCAGAGATGATGTGGGTCCCATCTGGTGAGTAGGCAATAGACCATATAGAGCCTGTGTGTCCTTGGAATGGTCCTGCCACACACTGACCAGTGGTTGCATTCCACACTCTAACAGTATTGTCCCAGGAGCCAGAGGCAACATATGTCCCATCAGGTGAATAGGCAACAGAAGTGACCCAATCTGTATGCCCTTGAAATGGATCTGCTATAGATAGACCAGTGGTTGCACTCCAAACTCTGATAGTTTTGTCTTCAGAGCCAGAGACAATATAGGCACTATCAGGGGAATAGGCAATAGACCTGACACTATCTGTGTGCCCCCTGACAGGACCTACTATACATTGACCAGTAGATGCACTCCAAATCCTGATGGTCCTATCCTTTGAGGCAGAGACAATGTGGGTGCCATCATGTGAATAGGCAACAGAGTAGACTTCATCTGTGTGCCCATCAAATGGACCTGCCACACACTGGCCAGTGATTGCATGCCAAATCCTGATAGTCCTGTCTGCTGAGCCTGAGATGATATAGGTACCATCAGGAGAATAGCCAACAGAGTGGACTTCATCTATGTGTCCAACAAATGGACCTGCCACACACTGGGAAGTGGTTGGATCCCAGACCCTGATGGTCTTGTCCCAAGAGCCAGAGACAATGTGTGTTCCATCTGGTGAATATGCAATAGACCAGACTTGATCTGAGTGCCCCTGAAATGGACCTGCCACACACTGACCAGTGGTCACATTCCAAACCCTAATGGTGTTGTCCCAAGAGCCAGAGACAATATGAATGCCATCAGGTGAATATGCAACAGAGCTGACATTAGATGTATGACCCTGCAAGGTATGAACCTCTGCTGGCCAGCTGGCCAAATTGGTTGAGGTAGCTGAAGCATACTTTTGGAAGTGGTTGAGCCAGAGTTTACACAGTGAAGAGTTGAATGGAGTCTGGGGCATGGCTGACAGATAGAGGTGTGGGGTAGATTTCCTGAGGACAGAAGCAAACACTTGGACAAATCGGAATGCTTCTGATGCCAATGTGGCAGTCTCTTGGTCCTGGTAGCATCTCCCTCAGTTCTCATCCTTTGCCATTATGATTGACCTTACCTTAGTCCATTTGTGCAGGATGGTGCAGGTCTCCAAGGCAGAAAGGATGGGTGCTAGGGAAGAAGAAAGGGAGAGAAGGCTAATAGCTTCAAGCCAGTAGGGGAAGAAGGCCTTGAGGAAGAGAGTGACATCATTCAATAAGCCTGGAGTACAGCTGGCAAGTCCTAGGTGGTGCATCCAGTATTGACAAGAGTATGCAAGATGGGAGGGAATGGCCTTATTCACCCGATGTGGCAAGTCAGGAATGGCAGCATTGAAGATCCGAGAGTCCTTGAGGTCACAGATGTTGAACCTGAGCATACTTCGCATGCATGCAAGCATCATTCGTCCGAGATGAAGGGAATGCTGTGGTTGGATAGGGACATGGAAATTTGAACTGCGGGTTTCATCCAGTAAAAAGTCACGGAACGAGGTATGGAGGGGACGGATGGGCTTCTCCTCATCAACTGCTCCATCCAGCAAGGACGCCATGGGTTTGATGATCGGCCGAATATTCGGGTCTCCACCAAGCAGATTAGAAAGGGAAGCGAGCGATAGTGGCTCGTTGAGCACAAGAACAATGGCCATCACTGTTCGAAAACGTTCTTTTGTGTCGTCCGAAGTAAACAGCTGACTTAGTACACCGCAGTACAAGTTATCCAACGAGTGGCCTCCGCTGGTGTCTGCAGCTTGGAGGAGCTTCTTAAGCCGCTCACATGGGTCGAGCCCGATAGTACCTTCCCCTTGGACGAACCTGCACGCAGTCGATGCCCACTGGAACAAATGTTGAGAACGATGGACGAGTAGTCGACACCACTCCCGGTCCGGCCACAAAAGTTCGAGTTCGGTATATCGACGAAGCGAGTGATAAATGAATATCCCGAGGTCTGCGTCGACAACACTGTCTGGGATGTTCCCCATATGTTTACAGACGATAGGAAGATCAGGATGAAGTGCATCAAGGATATCGTTCTCCGGACGAGTGGTGATTAGGAAACGGAGATATGTTGGGAAGGTGTTTTCGGCAATGGTCTCAGACATGGCACGTAGAAGGACCCGCCGACTGGCTTGATCGCCACTTTCGTCAAGTGCGTCGATGACGATAACTAAAGGGCCGACAGAGTGGAGGTCCTTGCTAGGTTCAATGATGAGCCTCTCAACTTGCTCCATCGGTGACTGTGATGTCCGCAGTGCTCGATCGTCTTTAACGACCCCCCAGAGGACGGTCTTGTACTGGCGATCGTGGTCAGACAGATCACGTGCTACGGTGCTGAAAAGGTTTTGTGGATTTCGCCTTGCAACGTCAGTACTGGCGAAACAGTACGACGATCCTAACCGCTGTTGTCCGTCGTACAATCGAGCGATTGAATGGGCCACTGCGGATTTGCCCGATCCAGCAACACCGGTCAGAAGACACACTCGCGGGGCATCTTCGTTGGGGTTGTTAAGAATATCACAGATCTCCTGGAGGAAGGACTCGCGGGTCCCTGGTAGGCATCCCTTCTCCCTCTGAAATCTCGCTCCGAACGCATACGGCATGTCATTCAGGTCGATGGCCTCCGCTGCATTCCAGGTCCGTGAACGCCTGTCCGTAGTTTGAAGGCGTCGGACTTACCTGTCTCATTCGCGACATTCATGACACGAACGACAGTGATCCCTGTCTGCACTGCAACTCCCTCCAAGAATGCGTTCTTCAGTTCTTGGAACTTGCCCTCGTAATTAGCGATCCTTGAATCGATATCAGAGATCGCATATTTTGCCGTCCGAATCCCTAGACGGAAATCAACGCTAGTCACTCCCAGGTCAGTGGTGACTAACAGAAGTTCTTTCGTTTGGCGTATTCAGTGATGAAGTACCCACACTCCGTCACCTGCTGGATCAGAAGCGTGATGGTCTTCATGTGCGCCTTGATTGCCTTCAGAGGCTCGGCGTCGTGAACGAATGCAAAGACATCGCTCATCGCGCCTGTCAAGCGAATGATCCGGTCGTCGCGATTTTTCTGATTTATGAGCAACTATGTGGAACATCACCAATGAGCGATTGCCCGATACCGAGCAAACAGACTGACCTGGTTGGCAGCTGATATAACAGACCAAGCCAATGACGCATACGGGTGAACCTGCGTAGCATTAGATCCGTGAAGATGACGAGATGCTGAACACTACAATACCTGTGCGATACCGGCTACGATGTCGTTAAAGAGCTTTACTCTCTGCAAGAACACGCTCCACGTAGCCTCAAAGGTCTGTATCTCAGAAATAACGTTTCGGCCAGTATCAACAGCTGAACTCAGGAGGTCGACAGCTACGGGGGTGGCGCTTGGTGCGCTGATCGCTTCAGTTGCCCTAGCGACACCATCTGCAGCTTGACGTTCAGCTGCGTTAATGCCCTCGAACGGCTGAGCAATTAGCGCAAACTTGATCGCGATTCCGGACAGATCGGATCCGGAGGTATCCTGCTGCAGAGTGCATTCAAGCACTTTGACCGCGGGGCTCGCATCAGTAAAGCCGTGTGATACACGACATCCCTGTACCTTCACCCTTCACTTTCCCCAATACCCCGCTGATGGTATCAGCAAGACTTCCCACTAAGTTGTCCTTTCCGATGCGGTGTCTTTGGTAAACCTTGATAAGGAAGACAGAATGATCGTCCCCGTCACTAACGATATTTAGTTCTCCGGCCAAAACAAAGGACAGATGCACACAAAAAGATTTCTTCATTCCAAGAGGTGCGATTCTTCGCTTCCGTGGCGTTGCTGGTCGACTGCGAAGTATTGGCCACAGAAAATTGGACGTAATATTGCCTCGCAACCGGCAATATGCGCCGCATTTGAGTGCGAAGCTCAATGTCTGATGGAAAGCCAATTCGTATGCAACGAAGGATTAAGCTTGCAACCATACCTTTGATGGTAATCGTTTTTGCCCTAGTATCACGTGTAGTCCACTTCCTACGAAATCAAGAGGGTAAACGATGTACGTACATGATATGGTAAGGTGTACTGGCCGTATCCGTGCTGTCACCGATGAAATTTGGATATACGTGACGAGTTAGAGAGAGATGGTGCTAGTACGAGATTGACCGGTCAGTGTCCGAGTCGTCACTATGTTGGACGATTGGGTCTTATGTCAGCGAAGTGACCCCAGATACGGAAATGAAGCTGAGGCCAGGTTTGTTGCCAAGGTGGGGTGGCCTTAGTAGCCGCCACCTCGGAACATACTAAGGTAACCGATTCCTTGGGGACATTACTAACGATTCTTCATCAATGTCGTCCGTAGTGACGCGACCCAGATTTACAAACACCGTAGGTTTAAATCGAGTAAACAAACCACCCAACCAATGCTCTACCCTTTTTTTCTTCACCCCTACCTTCTACTTAGGATTTGATGATCTGCTCTATGACATTCAACGCAGCCAACACCAAGCCGTCGTTGAAGCGCGGGGCAACGACCTGCAGATTGATTGGCGCGCAAACATATACATCGGGTTCATCTACGATGTGGTCAGCCCTGGTACGGCATGCGGGTCGGACATGCGACAACGTACACAGCTGGCGATTGTACGAATCTTCTGGGCCCAATGAATCCAAGCTCGAATTAGCGGGGTCGAGGGCTGGGTCGACGACGAGCCCCGTCGGGAATACAGCGCCAGGGTAGTCGAGTAGGTTCCACATAGCGGTATACCTGAGGTGATCGTCATACATGCGTTCGAGCGAATCCAGTCCCGTGTATGACGTCGCTTACCCCCAGTACCTCGCAGTATCGTGACGAGGCGCGACACTAGTGTATGCAGGACATAGTAGGACGTCGACTCTTTGCTCTCGCCACTGTTGGAGATAAGCGTGGCGAAATACATCACGTTTATAACGAAGCTACACTCGGCTTGTAAGTAAAATGGCGCTTCTCGGTATGAACACGGACATACATACCAAGACTGGGTTGCGGTGAGATTCCTCGTGTGGGGTGGACTGATCACCCATTCGCTAAGCGGCAGTATGTCCTCTCCACCGTCTTTGAGGTATTGACGGACCGTCTCCCCACCGTCGTAAAAGTAAAGCCCGCGCTGCCAGTGACGATGCTCATTGGTAAATTGTGAAAAGAAGCTGTAGAATTAGATTGACGTACGATGATGTCATATCCCTCCTTATGCTTGTAGGGAGCGTATTCCACAACTTCCGCCTCATTCGACGCCTCCAATTTCTCTTTTGCCAGCTTCAATGCTCGCAATACTGGGGGATGAGGGGTTACCACTCCGTCATGGAACATGATCCCAACGCGCAGCTTTTTCTGACTGATATCTGGGAATTGCAGAGGAATCGGAATGAGGCTTGGATCTCTTAACCATGGTTCTGTGCTCTGCGCTGCCTTGATCAACATCACCATGTCCCTCGCTGACCTGCACATGGGGCCACCGGCCGCAGCTACCCCGTCATTACCATTTTCACTGCAAGACATTTGGAAAACATAGCATATAACAGAAAGGTTTACTTACTACCACAGGACACCGGAAAAAGGGAATGTACCGGAAGTCGGACGAATGCCGTACAGACCGACGGATGCGCAAGGACCACGAATAGAGCCTCCGATATCACTGTATGCAGGATGAAATAGGGTGGCGAGATATGTAATTCAGGCACCTGCCTTCCGATTCCCATACAAGATCCCTTCAGTGCTAGTAGCGCGGCCTCTCCACCAGAAGAACCACCTGGGGATAAATTGAGGTTGTGCGGATTAAGCTGCGAGCAAGTCACTAGACATCTTCTCGAGCGTGTCATGTAACATACAGTACGACCATAGAAGGACCGAGTCTCCAAGTGCATGATCGTTTGTGGTTGGTTGGTCTTCACATAGAAAACTGCCCAAGTTGACGACCAAAATAAGAAACCCCCTGAAGATTTGAAAACTCACCAGCCCCAAGGTCGCGCAGAACACTCGTGAGGAAGCAATCCCCGGGTGACACCTCAAGAGTTGACAGAAAACCTGCTGATGCCCAGCGACCTTTCAAAGGCATGTGATCCTGAACATGATTAAGTACGACAGGGGGTAAAATGCCAAACTCTCGTAGTAAACGCGAACCTTGATAGAAATCGGCAGTCCATGCAGGGGACCAACCGTCGTGCCATGCACCTTGAAGTGAGCGTCAAGTTCTTTGGCTCGCTGGATACCCTCGTCGAGGAAGAAATCCGTCAAACAAGCAGTCAGCTGATGCGCGATAGCAGCACGCTTTCCAAACGCAGTCACCACCTCGACAGCGGTAAGCTCGCCCGATCTGATCTTTGTTAGAACGTCTGTTGCATCGAGGTCAGTGACAGCAAGCTCCTTGTCCGTGAGGATTCCACACGTCTTGGGGATCGAGGTAACGTTGAGTGGTGGGTTCTCCAGGAGGGATTCTGGCAAGCGGTATGCAGACGGAATCTGGTTTTGCAGGCGCAACAACTGTGCGGATACTAGTTGTTTGAAATATGCACTGCCCGTAGAGCCTTGCGTTCTAGAGGAAATTGACGACATTGCGATAATCCAGCTAGGCTAGGGGGATCCAACGCGGAGAACCTTTATCACCTTCGCCCTCTGCTAATAATAATTCCTGGGAAAGATAGTTGTGCTTCTCAGGTCATGAGGACTCGATCATAGCGAGATAGGACAAGTATCTCGTAGAAGTAACAATCTACCCCGAAACGCAAACAACGCCGCAGAGCCTCCATTGGCAAGTTTCATGGAATCATAGATAGATTGGTTGGCCCACCAGAACGGTTATTTGTACGGTGCCTTCGCCAAACAATAGTCAATAACCGGGATGGAAGATTTCGAGTTTTGGCAGGGTGACAAACATCGCGAGCATGACCTCTTTACCTCTGGTCGCGCCGCTGTTCCCTGCGGGGAAGGAGCCCCTTCCTCCCGGCATCACCGAGGAGGATCGTGCACAATTCTTGCAAGCCAAAAAATACCAGGCATGGATGTCCACTGGCATGGAATCCTGTGCAGCCAAAACAGTAATCGCCGGCATTGGTGGTGAGTGCACGCACCGTCTTGCGCCCATTACGGTGGTGTACACGCATTTAGGTTCATTTTCCTCTCTTGCCCCATAGGTCTCGGTATCGGCGCTTTCTTCTCCCTCATGTCGACGTCCTTCGCATACGAGGATCCGTATTTACGAGCACAATCACAAGCAGGGATGAGCAATACCCAAAAGGCGCGCGAAATCCTCAAGGACATGGGGAAAGGTATGTGGAGAAGTGGTAAAGGTTTTGGCAAAGTTGGGGCGTTGTTTGCAGGCATTGAATGCGTCATAGAAGGGGCAAGTCGTTCGTGTCATTATCTCCAATGAACACTGACGCTGTCGCTTCTAGTATCGTGCAAAAAATGACATGGTAAATCCAGTGGCTGCCGGCTTCGCAGCGGGTGGAATTCTTGCACGACATTCGGGACCCAAGGCCGTCTTGGGAGGTGGCCTGGCATTTGCAGCATTTTCTGCTGCAATAGATTTATTCCTCCGTCGAGAACCTGCAGAGTAAGCACCACAATACTTATTTGTTACTCAAAGTGTCTCAAACATGACTTAGTGACGACTAACTGAGTCTAACTCCATACCTTAGCGGATAAAACCTAACTTATTCCTAGCTGTCCGACCCGCAACACGACTAGAACACTGTATCTACTCTACACCTTTATACCACATGCTCCACTTAATGCAATCCGTGGCATTCCAGCTCGAATCAAGTTTGACTAATACTCGTCTACCACACGCGACAATCTTATTGGGCACTAATGTTCGCTGATAATGATTCCCTTCGGATCCAAGCAACATCAACCACTCGTAATCCTGGTCCGTGCAGTCAAGTTTGACGTACGGAATCGTGAATCACAGTGAATTCCCCTCTTCCTGGATTTCCCCTTCCTCCATCGGTGTCTTTTTAGTATATTCTGACCCTTCGTCCTGCTCTTGTCCGACCTTTGCAAACACCACCCGGTCCCCACAGCACCCCGACTGGATACCGCAGATAAGCCGAATGCAGTGTCGATCTCACTGACGACTCTACCCTTGATATCATGAACATACAATTCCTGCACGCTGACGATAAATCGAGGCGTGAAAGTAAATAACAAGACGCATCGAGCATCCACCCAGATCCATCCGGCGAGAGTTTTCCCAAGGAAGCCGGTACGATACAAAGTTAAAGACTTGAACATTGTCAAGGGGTGTTAACTTCGTGCGTTTTTTTCTCTTTTGGGACGAAGGATTGAAAAAGACGAACACGGAGGAGTAAAAAAACACCTCTGGTAAGCAAATTCATGCATCGGTTTCCTTGTCATTGTTTGTTGCCCAGGCTATACATAGAAATCAACTGCTTCACGAGTATAGATTGCGAAATGCCCTGAAAAGTAATCGGACCTCATTTAAAGCTACCCTTCTGCTGGATCGTTAAAATTCATGAGGCCGCCACTATATACCTACTGAACTCGTTTCGACATTCTATGTTTTGGCCCAATGAATCACGCCAACACGAAGTCAAGTCCATGTCCAGAGTCGTGTACATACAGTATCATTCTCAAAATTCTTGCTTTCAACGATGTACCCATTACTTCTAGGGCAAGGATGACCACAGCTCGACGAGCTTGATGAAATGAGGTGTCCCAAGACCGGTAACGGGGTCCCATCCGTCAGTCGCGTTGAAACCTGCTGTGCCGCAACCAGGATTCGTCCCCTGGGTAATGTCGTTGAATGCAGCGGCAAACTCGGGGGAATAGATCTGGAGAACAGATTTAAAGAGAGATTAGGGACCCTAATTGTCGTGCTTGACCATGAAGACTTACAGTAGGATTGATGAAGCCGATCGGCCTCTTGCCACAGGCAAGTCTGGCATCGTTGATCATCGTGAAGAGAGCCCCACTAACTGGAGCAGAGCAGGACGTCCCGAAGACGCGCCGAAATTGGCCATTGACCTATGCACCGAACAGTGTGAGAACACAATGCTATAACGTTACTTAAGCCTATGCACATACGGCTATAACGTAGTTTGCCCCGTTCGCCGAAATATCTGGGAATGCACGGGACTGAAACGTCCTGTTAGCGTTCAATGCTACAAGCTCCAACACAGGTAAACCACACCGTTCCAGTTGAGTTCCAGAGCATCGAGGGATAGTTTGGGTAGTAATTCGTCAAATAATGGTGCACTGCATCCTTCTGGTACTCGGGCATAGCGAAATAATTGCTGAATCCACCCCCAGAGTATATCTGCTCCATGCATGCCACTTCAGGATCGAATACAGTTCCGTTCGGATTCACCATGGTAGCACCGACGGATGTGACGTACGGACAAGTCCCAGGGAAAGTGGGGCTGAAAATCTGTCCGTTGGTGGTTGGTATATCTGGCAGGCTGTGAGAAGGTGACCATTCGGTACGAAATCAAGTGAGCACTCCCTACGGCTGGAATTTAAACAGAGGCCCTGGGTTCCGCCCACACCATAATCTCCTGAGGCAAACAGAACAGTGATGCCCATAAGTCCGAGTTTCGCATACTCGGCGCACTGCCGCTCCGCGTAGAACGGAGTGAGATCGGCCTCATTATATCCGTATGATGTCGAGATCACGTAGGCAGGTTCCACGGTCCCACATGCCTCGAGACCTTTCCGTTTTCAGGATCAGTCAAGGCAAATGGCCCAAAGACAACAGACATACCCGTATAACCACCAGGTTGGTTGTCAGGATAAATACCATCTTGGATGAGATCATCACCGCCCCCGAAGGTACAATAGCTCCCGTCGACGGCGTCAAGAAAATTGTTGAACGATGCACCTACACATCACATTTGTTAGACAACCGAGATATCACACAGGAGTACAGTCTCACCCTCTGGAAGGTCACCGGTCTGGTAGAGTGTCACTGTTTGCTTTCCAGTGACCAAGGTCATGCTGTATTGCAAGTCGAGGGCGGACTCCCCATCAAAAATAAAGTTCTGGTATGCAGTCTGTACATAACCTACGAAAGAGATGTGGCCGTCTACACGTGTCTTTATGCGGAAAACGGATCCTTACCACCGTCGATCGAAACCAAATAGGGTTCCTTACCAATAAGGTCGGTGGAGTAGTTACGCGCAAACATCTGCAGGTCACTCTGCAGGTAAGCCTGTGGGGTATACTCCACTGCAGAACAAACTGTATATCAGCACGGGCCAGACGTATTCGTGGTTCACGAACCGATACCGTAGCTGTTCTTGTGCGTGACAACAGGCTCATAAAAAAGATCGTAGAGCGTTCGAAGACAAATCGGTGTGGTATACTCATTGCACAGCTCTAGCACACCGACGTTCTCAGAGACAGTGCCAGACATTTTGGGGAAGGTGCCATTTCCACGTCCGATATCTCGAGCTGTAGATGTGCTTTCGCTAACGGACCGCCGTGCCAGCCTAGCGTCAAAGTGTACAGAAGGGGTGACGAAGTCGACATGTGGCTGGACATGCTCGGGAAGATGGTATACCTCGCATGCTTGTTGTTCTCGTATTAGGTCATTGCGTATCAATCAACACTCTCACTCACCCACGTGCTCTTTGCCCGACATGTGCGTGTACACGTTGTACTCGGTCTTCATTAGCTGCTCCGCTTCTTCGACTGTTACATCCACCTGTATCCATCCCTTGGTGCGACCCAATACAATCCGCTCCTCTCCGACCTTGTTGGTGACCAACCAATTACGGACAGTGTCGACCGTCTCGTTACTCGGCGAGAACGTACGTGCAATGTCACCTGCGGTCCAATGTTTACCATAACTCGGAGATTTAGGGTGAGAGACATCGTAGAGATAATTTCCGATGTTTCCGATGTTTCTTTGTCTCAATGCGAACCGCAAGGGAATGGTCGAGGTAGCATCCAGGCGTCTCGTCAAGCTCCAACCTGGGGGAGGGTGAATGCGCTTTTCGTGAACATTATATGGGCTGAGAAAGGGTTCTGCACTGGAAAGCAAGGCGAGGGAGAAGACCACCAGCGAAATCAATGGCGAACAGCGCATCGTGTGCTAGAAGGTCCAACAGCATGCGGAGAACTGAAGAGTGGAGACTACTGAAGCATCTCGTGTTTTAAGGGTCAAGACTGGGGCCACGAACAAAGCTGATCAATGTGATTCATGGTGGTCTCCAGGGTCAGGTCTGTTGCAATGGGGCCGCAGGTTCTCACGAGAAGTAAAGAGGTCAGGGAACCATGTGCCGGAACGGTCTGACCCATCCCAGGTGCCTGCAAGTGAAACGCTTGTTTGAGCTGTCGGGTTTAACTCGCATGGATGTTGTCACTGGACATGTACTAATGATTCCCAGAGGATGTCAGACTTGATTTTATCACGGTCTTACCTGCCAGTCCACGCTCACGACTTCAAACAGTCGTAGTCAGTTATCCTATACGAGTACGGATGTATTCAGTACTGGTGGGAGCGGAAGGTGCAACAGATGCACGGAGTTGTAAAGTTCTCCAGAATGTTGCTGAATCGTATCAAAAATGATGAGCCGATATGAATATGATGGGACTCGCTCGAGTTGAAGTGATGTGCTCTATAAGATGGCACAGCCATGATGCCGACGCGCAGAATAAGGAACTTCGTCGTCTAAACCACAAGTACTGCAACGGTGAGCATCAGCAGACTCGGAGTTATAGCGCATTTCAGAACGCTGTTCGATGTGCCTCCGAAGATAGCGCAACCTTCGGACTTTGGGTGACTCGTAGCAGCAAAAAAGGTTCTGACCTTGTTGTAGCATCGGGTTCCATGCGATGACTGGCGGAATCCCTCAAGATCGAAACGACTATCTCCCCACTGTAGGGAGGAAGTTTGGGGAGAACAAGGGGGATCAGGCTGGCTGATTTTGTGCTAGATCTGACGTGGATTCGTGAACACAACTGTGACTCACGCGCACGTGCCAGTGTTTCAGACAAGTTCAACTTTTCCAAATGAGGCAAGTTCTACTGCAGTCACAAAACTTGAAACCACTGCCGTAGTATGCTACTCAGAACACAGCGCAAGAACACTTTAAAGACGATGCCGCAAAAATCTTGGTGGTAGAAACACACTACTTCGTTCACACTAGAACCAACTCAAGGCAAAATGGAAAAGGACACAAGATCGCCGTGTAAATCATGAAGGAGGCATTGCATAATCATCATTGGGAGCACCTACCCAACCGGGTCATCACTTTCCGACACAACACTCCGTCAATCCTTCATGCAGCTCCCTCGGGAGCCTCTCTCATGGCGTCCGCTGCCCGCTTCGCATCGTCGGCCCAATCAGCCTCCCGAATACCACGCTCAACCGCGAAAGTGGTAAGATTGATGGTGTGAATTGTCAGTCCATATGGCTTACGAACCCGCGATTCCCATCCTTCAGGAAGCCGTTCCTCCGAGAAAATCACTCGCAGGTCGTCCGCGCGACGGCCAAAAATGGTCGGGATCGTCGACGTGCTACACAGTCAAAGCATAAACAATGGAAAAATGTCAGTCGATCACACGAGAGGAGGCAGATAAGAGACGACGCACTTGGCACTGCTAAAGAGTCTGTGGACGAGTCGGAGACTGTAGTCCTTGTTCGTCACCTTGCACACTGCGCGGCGCTTCCCCAATATGCGAGATAGGTCGTTGTTAGTGAAAAGGGGATGTCCATCGGCGTCCTTCCCAGTAGCAAACGATAAGAATTCTTCGACGTAAGCCGCATTTGGCGCTGCTTGGTTGGGCTGCAATGCTGCATCGAGTCCTAATTAGAATGGAGGGTAAGCGCTCGCATTGGCTGAAGAGTGGAAATACTGCGTACGAGTAAGCGAGGCGTCATGTTCGATTCCATTGTGCAAGCTAATCTCTTCCAAATCAAACGTATCCTTTCCATAGCTTTTGTTCAGCATGCGGGCGGCGTAGTGGCATACGTAGTAGCAAAACGAAGGGCTGAAGTTGAACGTCGAATGAATACCTTCGGGAACATCGGTGAACTTGATGCCTCTTCCACTCCGTGAAATAATCCCTAAACACATTGGAACGAGGAAGAAAAATTAATGATGACCCTAGTAGTGCGTCAGTTGTAAAAAGCACAAACACACCATGATTAGCCATTGCGTTCAAGCCAGGGCAACAACTTCGACTGTCGCCTTCCTGTGGCGGTTTGTACTCTGGCCAATGTCCTCCGTAGCCTGGCTTACCCGCCGGTGTAACTTTTCCGACAGGACGACTGAACCGAACGAGGTTTCCTAGAGTCAGAAACACATCCCACGTGAGGATGCCCAGGTCGTAGAACGTGTTGGAGATAGAATTGAGGACCTTCATTCTCGGGTGTGGACGGCTAATCAAGCTTGAGGACCAATGGGAAGATGTCGAGCGGGAGGTATACGCCTGAGGCCATTCTGATAAAGGCCAGGGAGCCGAACAAGATAGGAACAACGTAAACAAATCGCTTTCCGTGTTCGAATGAATCGGTTGCGCCCACTGAGTTTCAGCGCGGCAAGGGAATCACGCCATTCAATATAACCAGACACTGTAGGCTAGGAGCCTAGGTGAGCGCGCGGTACGGAGGCTTCGCTACGATATTCTTCGTGGCTGAGAGACTTGTGGACTCACTGCGACCTTCAAGTGAAATTTCGGTTTGAACGTTCATATATAGATTGGTGCATGGTGTATCGTACAAGACGAATTGCACGGGTCCTCCATAGCAGTGATTTCACTGCCAAATCCCCAATCCCAATGAACATCTTTGGTTTGTTCCACCTATACTAAACACTAGAGCTGACTGTTCTCCCGGTCAGCGTTGTACATCCACTGCAGGGAATAAGGATAGCATAACCACTGCCGCGAGACTGATGTAAGAATCCTCTCTAAACGCGCCCAATGATTTCGCTTGTGGAGCTTGACCGTATACGTGACGCCGACAACTCACCTCTGTTCCACTGGCAGGGTCTTTGGTCGCTTCCCAACCATCTCGCTTCCTTGGTGATTGGTGACATTGTTACGGCAGTGTATGTATTAGACACCACCGGTCCATGGGCATCTGTCGAGCAGCCTTGCAACGTAACGCTTTTGACGACGCTTTTTTGTGATTCCTGAACACTGATTGGCTGACCCCCACCAAAAGAAGGGGATTACCTGATGGATACCATATTTGGAGTGGCCGGACCATGGCTGGCACACTTTTATGCGACAGATGTGTCATCCGAGCTTATAACCTGCCACCCACCCATAATTTGCGGGTATTCCTCGGCCCTTGGCCACAGTCGTGCAACATCTAATTCGGTGATCCGGTCTCCCAGTTTGGGCGGCTTTTGACAAGACAAGACCGTGATACGATAACTGGATAGTGACGCAGCTGTTTCGAGAACGTCTGGATAGTCTCCCCTCTAGTGGGTTCTTCACACGGTTCTGCTGGGGCAGTTGTTTATAGGTTTAAGTAGGTACGGCATTGGTGACCTACTTCAAATTAATTCGTATGAGGCTTCTATTTTATATTTCCTGGTCAGCGCTTTGTATATGCGTGCAAATTGGAACAGAACTGTAACATGATAGCAAAACTAGACCAGACCGAGACTCCATGTCATACAGCGGCCGCTGTGTTGTCAACTTGGCACCAATGAACTACAAGTTTCAGAGCTCCCACCTCTGAGTCCCTGAGGGCTATGTGTGGCATTTACAAGCATACGGGACAAAACCATAAATCTGCTCCATCGTCACAACACTAATGTCCAAGACGTGGCGCTGAGCCTCCCATTCTACGCACTGAAGAAAATCAGCCATGATGGCGATGTACGCCTGCCGATCGACGTCAGTGAGTAGCCCGCTTGCGTTCGCAAACCTACTTGAAACACGGACCTGGGTGAGATTCCGCATCACCACACTCGCTCCAAACAAATAGCCGATGGCCGACAAGATGGAGTAAACGCCGAGAAGAAGGCTCGTCACCCTGAGCGGCATTCGGAACCACCACCACATCGTGTACGTTCGAAGAAGAAGCACGGCCATCATCACCACTCCCTCGCTGGATTGGTCCCATACTATTTGAGCAAGATGACTTTGACTCTGCCCGTCGAAGCTGAAAGGCGACCGAGTAAGGGAACCCTTCGCGGACGTTCGTGGCGCAAGGGATCGCATAGGGGATCGGTAGTATGCAAACGCAAAGTCAGAGCTGCCATACCCCCCATGAGGCTTCTGATCGCTCGACAGCCCACCTACACCTTCTGAACGCCGTTTGGGCGTGCGACAATAGCGCTCCCTGAGATACGGTACTGGAGCATAGGGGAAAATGTCGTTCATTGCTGGGTCACAAAGTGCTTTCTCTAGACTCGACGTGAAGCCGTAGTGTAACGTGAGTGCGGTGTCTTGAAAGAGGGTGTAGAAACGGCCGGCTGCCCCGGTGACTTTGTTGAGTGCGACGTCTCCTGTCTCGGAGGCGGCGCAGTGATTAAAAAGGACGATGACGCCAGCGAGAATGCTGAGGTAGAAACTAATGGGTACGCGGGTCATGTCAACAAAGCAAGGATAAAATGCAGGGTTTTACACTCGAGGAGCGCGCGGGATGGATGGAATCGCTTCAAAGTCTGACTCGGACGGTTCTAGGTGATCTAGACGCCACTATGTGCACAGCCCTCATTCCATCATCACCTAAGCGGTCAGCGACATTCTCAACTCGGAGAGCAAGAATGCTCACATTTTGGTATCAGCACGAGTTATGGGTATGCGACATTACTACTAGTACAATGGTACGACTGGATGTGGGTAAAAAATTATCTGAGTTGTGGTTACCGTGCTCCTGGGAGTCCTGAGGTCATCGCAGGTTATAAATAAGCAACTCCAGAACGTTCGTATGAAGGCGGTGCTTCTCCCCTTTCGCTCACCAAACCAGATATCAACCGCTCATGCAGTTGGGTACAGCTGGCGAGCGAATCAGAAGGGAATGTGTCCAAAGCCCCCGACGGGTTCGAGTCTGCGGTTGAAGGGAATGTTTCACGTTCCAGAGGAGGTGGGGGTGTTTCTGGTCCATAGGAATGTGTTAGCGCTTTTGCTTGACGGCGGGTACGACATGGACATGTCGATGTGTCTTCGGGAGAGTCGCCAGCCGAACGCAGTGCCTCATCATAGCATGGAAGAGACGTCCATTCTGACGTACAGCGACACTGCAAGGAAATGCCAGTGGTGGATGAATACAAGAAGCACACTGGATCTGTCAAAGAGGATACTTACCGACAAGATTTGCACGGGAACGTGGATCACGATATCGTACAACTTCTTCTTCCCAGTCGTTATGGTTCCCTCGTCCTTCTCCACTCTCAGGACTAACTTGAGTGCATGATTAACCCTGACATTGCTTCGTTTGGCTTGGTTCGAGGGATGTAGAATCGAACAAGAGTCGGGTATGCTTAATTGATGGTGAATCGTCCATGGACCTGGTCCCATGAAGGAAGATGCTACTTCGCTCTCGTCTTCTCCAGGCCGCAAGAAGCGATGCAACGGGGACTTGCGGAATAGATCGGGTTCATCCGACATCAACGGTAAAATAGGTATGCTATGCCTGTGATTGGAAGAGTTGTGTCTGATGACCAGCAAAGTGGCCCGCCGTATGGCATCCGATCGCGCCCGTGACTGGGTTTGTGTATAGTACTCCGTCCGCTCTTAAGATTCAAAAAATCAACAAACTTCACCCCTCTTCATGAATTTGCTTACCATCTAGGTATGCCATTATGGAGTGCATTTTGATCTTTGCCAATGGCGTTAAGGTAAGCTGAAATGGTATTTTCCCACCAATGGGGACCTCGCGTCCCGCAATTTGGACACGGTAGTGCAACTGTTCTTCCCATTGCTGCTGCAAGTCGATCCCCTCCACCCCCTCCAAATCGTCCCCCTTTGGCATAGAAATGACAATGACCTCCTTTTCTGCAGTCATCTTCGACTTGAAGGCACCGGGACGCTCAACCTCGGCCGTAACCTTCCATGTCAGCGATCCGTGGGTAGCTTTCATCGTCGGCGGCGAGTTATTTGGGATCGTAAAAAATACCGGATAGGTGTACGTCCCTGCACTTCCCATTACATCATGCTATGGGAGAGAATATGTCAGCAACGTACCTTCCGGAAATACGACCCAGCCATCACCACTCTGGTTGTTCGCACCACCAGCCACCGAGGGCTCAGCAACCTCGATTTGGGGCAGCGCATGAACGCCATAGGTGTTAACCTTAGCTTTGCCTTTCCCCTTCGTCAACGGTCGTCCGCGTTCCTCTTGGTCATCTCCCCGGGAGCGGGATCCGGATCGCGGTGACCGAGATCGCACACGATCTTTCACCGTTTCAAAGACGTGTACAACCTTGCCAAATGAGAAGCGCGAATATGATCTGCCCCTCCGTTCCGAGCCGCAACCTGAAGAATTGGTGGCAATACGGGATAAGCCATAATATGCGACGCTGTCAGGACGCATAGCTAAGGTGTGAGAGCCGTCGCGACTTTCGCCTTCGTTCTCTTGGGCCTCTTCAATGCTAGACGTGCGTGAAATTGCAAGAGCGCGCATTGAGTGAGCACTCGATGCTGGTGAGCCATACGGAATATCTGGTGTCAGGCTGCCCCTGGACGGAATCGGAGAACCTAATGGTCATGTTCTACATTTGTCTTTACCGAGGTAGGTAACGAAGTACTTACTTCGCGATTCTGTGAATCTTGAACTGCTGGAAACAGATTGCGATCTACCTGCCAAGTTCGAATCGACACTGAGGAAAGAATGATGATCAGCCAGCGTGGGATATGGTGGAACAGGGTCAGCTGATGGTTGACTCCGCTGAGGAAGTCCGCAATAATCGATTTCCAATTCGTCGGAGCTAAGCCGTTGCCTGACCCACAGAGGGTCCAGACTAGCGCTACGGGTGACCTGCCCTGCCAGTGCCTGCCAGTGTGGATTGCCAACACCACTAAGGCGAGTACCATGCCGTACGCTGAACTCGGAATGGTCATCAGGAAACTGCACTCTGGGTCGGGTAGATATGGCACGCCGTCGTTCCTGGAATGCGGGACCCGCCTTAAACACCACTGTTGATGCAGAATGAGCCTTGTACCGTTCAGTGACGTCAATACGACTAGGTCCGGCACCTTGTGACCTTACAGTAAGCGGCACAGCTTGCACGTGATTAAGGGGCGGATCTTACTCTGTACGTAGTGGGTGGTCGCTTTGGCCTGGAGCTCCAGCGCGATGCTCGATATCTTGGTGGCCTTTGCGAGATTCAGGGTGAGGACACCACGAATGATGGCTGGTGGTGGCACTTCGTCGTTATGATGGCGGGATGTGCGTTCTGGTGTGCTGCGGAGGGGAACGACCGGCTCGGTCAGTCGAATAGATAGGGAGCTCTTCTCGGGAGACATCAAATAAGATCTGAGGCAGCGTAGCTCGATGCAGGTTTTTGAGTCGCAGACCCAAAACACTAGGATGCCTAAGAGAGTTGAGGACGTGTTTGCAGGGAGCTCGCGATGGGCCAATGACAGAGAGCTTTATATGTTAGTCGATCACGAACGGAAACGCTTAGGGAGCCGAAGGGGTGGCTATGACGCAGATTTGTTCCACCCGGAACGACGTTGAGCGCTGACACACTAGAAGGCCATTGGCTGAACGACCCGGACTTGCCAAGGGTAATGACACGTGACAGGCCGCCTTTGATGGTATAAGGCAATCAGCCTGAGGTATTTTTGCAAGTACCACTGGCAGTCGATTAGTCAGTGGCGCGCCAGGCCACCAATCGCATTACAAGCTTTTCATTCACGTTCGGTAACTGGCCAACCACATGCCAGGGCTTAGACTAGCACTACATCTTTCAAGTACAAATCTCTGTAGCTCATGACGACCCGATGTTTGTCAGCCTTTTTCTCGGCATCCAGTCTCCGTCTCAAGAACTATTCCTGTTACCAGTGATCCCTGGTAAAATATATTGTAAGATATGCAAGTTTTGGTCCCGTTGTAGGCGTGTCCATTAATTGTACCTGGGCTAGGAAGGAATTATAAAATATACATGTACCAGGGGAGGGGATAATGAGGTACGTATGTATTCAGGAAGTCATCTGGTCGAGAAGTGACGTTACAGGGCAAGGGTCAGATGAGTAAGATGAGCATAGCAAGTACGGCTGCACCCAAGCAAGTGGATGCGAATATGCTAACTTCTCTTGGCTGCGAGGCCCAGGCATAACACATGACACCAACAATGGCAAGCACGAAGCCTACTGCAGCAAGGAAGACACACAGCGCGTGGGTTCGGCTTAAGAGGTGGGATGATACATTCGACATGAATGGTCCAACTTGCTCGAGATGGGGATTGGCAGAAATGATGGGCGGTTCCACTGGGAACGAGCCTTTCCTTTTGTTTTGTGCCGGCGCCGGCCTTACTGCGCCTAGGTTCGCGGATTTGGGCATCGCTGATTGGGTATCAGTGTTTGTCAATGTTTGTTGCAACTTAATATCGGGAGGGGCCCGCTCAACGTCCTTGAACACGGACCCAAGAGGCGAGTTTACAAAGCCCTCTGCAATCATCTCTTCGCGTGTAGCCTCCTTCAGTTTATACCTGATTAACAGGAAAGCACCCAAAAATGAGAGGACGGCTACATAAAGAGGGTACATGGGGTCATTACAAAGACGATCACGGATATAGTACACACCAGCATAGACATGCACAATTAACGCCCCAAGGAGGCTAGCGTTTGAGGCCTTCAGGGCATTGTTCCTGAATTCCTCGGGACTAGCCGGTTTCGTGTTCACGAGCATGGCAGCTTCCGTTGAGGCGAAAAAAGTAGTCTATACGAAGATTATCAGACTATGCAAGAACCACATAGTGTAAGCACTCGCGATGACGCTGATTAACTGGAGTCGTTCTTGCCAGGAGTTGACGAGGTTCTTCATTGCCCGTTTTCGTGCCTTTGCATCTATGGCATCTTGCTCCTCCTGCGTGACTAGTTAAACTTGAAGGTCAAGCAAGCCAGACGTATATGTTCAAGACTTGACGAACTTTTCTTCTCCGGTTGAGCCATCATCATCAACCCTTCATCTATGTCGTCCAGATCGTGATGCTGCATTATCGATCGCATGAATCCACCTGGGACAGGCTCCGTGAGAGCTCGCGCAGTGGAACTCATAATTCTACGAGGTTCTGGAGATGACTCGGTGAGCAAATCTTCGAAGATGATTTATAGTACTTAGATGCACCGACGGTGGGGTATGTGTGTACAGAGCTCATCCTGGAGTCGCGCGGTGAATATATACTAGTCTGGTGCTGTTTACCTCGTGGAAACCGCAAGTTGTTGGATTCGTGAATGAGGAAAGATGTTAAATGTGCCACGGTCTGTGCTTCGCTATGGGAAGATATATAAGTAAATGCAGGGGAGAAACCTGTACGCCAAGAAAGGTGGCATGTGTCGACCTTACAATAAATTAACAACGTTATTGCCATCTCCAGGGGGGTGTTAAGGCGAGTGGGCGATCCGAGCGTCGACCGGGACAATGCCTGGGGTGGAGGAGGCTCCACTCGCTGTCAAGGACGGAAACAAAACAAAACCGACAGCAGTGATCAGGGCGACCAACGATCATTGCTGGCTGTTCTCTTGGCTATCGGTGTTTTACTAAACAGGGTGGCGGGTTTCGATCAAAACATCAAAATCACTCCACGGTCCCACGCTTACAATATTTGGGGTTCTGTATGTGCGGGAAAGGAGCACTCAGCCACTGCCACTGATAGAATTTAACTCAGGACTGCCTGGCCCGTCGTACTATCATTCAAGTCAATGCATTTGAAAGCTACAACTACGGATGGGATCGACTGCGACCGAGGCGCATCAGGTTTGAATCAGCCCGGAGCCGGCACACAACTCCACTGAGCCAGTCACAGGACATAATGACGACTCACGATCAATCTGATCCCACTTTGTCACATGCAGCCCATGATGGATGTGAAGCTGAATTCACAGCTTCACGTTCAACGTGCACAAGTGGCATGCGCATTTCGGTCACCCACCCTTTGCCAAATTGCCATTAACGCACCATTCCCACTGCGGTAGGGTTCAATTCCATCAGAATGCCACTCAACTACTTATCGGAATATTTGGATCTCCGGGTTGACCGGTCTTCTTTTAATGATAGATGTGAGTTATGTCCAAACATTCCGAAGCTGTCTTTAGAACCGTGGAGTCTGCACGTGTGTGACGTTTCGCAGGACTCGATCGCGCTTGTTTCGGTGGCTTCTTCGTAACTCCATTGATTTACAATTATTGGTGTGTAAGGGGTCATAGCGACTAGTGAAATACTCTATTGTCCTCTGATACATTCGTTGGTGGCCGCCTTTGCATGCGTATCTGTAACCTTCAGGTGGAGGTTGGTTCATCAATGATTCGTGTTCCACTTGCTAATTCCAGATCCCAAGGCGAGAGGCGATGGTTGTACCTATCTAGAGTTCATCTCGATTGGCCCTCCAGGCATAACTCCGTGTAGGATATTCTTTATCCTATGATTCCATTCGGAATACATGCATGGTTATTCGTCGCGAAAATGTCAGCAAGCCAACTTGCATCACCCGTTCAACACGACCTCGATTTCCATGCGGGTTGTCCTGTGGTATGGTGATATCGCTGTATCACTAGCTGAAGTAGCCAACTCTGGTGCTGAGTAGACCTGCCCCGAGAAGCGGGTCAATGTACCTTTGCAATCGATCTATCGTCGATGTGTTTTGGTATGCCCAAAGTTCTGCGACTAGTAGTTTAAACTTATCATACAGCAGAAACTGGGTCTACCAGGTGTCTGGACATTTCCGGGAAGCAGGCAGCAGTAAATTGTAATCGACATAATAGCATCGAGAGGATACTTTGTTCATGTGTGGTATTCGTGCAGTTGGGTTCGTGCAGGTACGTTACGGAGTATATCGTCTTGTTTAAGTGTGAAATGTGCCAGGCTAGTGACATTGGCATGGATCAGAGGCCGGTTGCACGCACTGCATCTGTGATTGCCGCGCCTGAAAAGCGGGAATCGTCTGTTTTACATGCCACATGTCACTGGCGGTGGCGTTGGTTACTCCTAAAGGTACTTATGCTATTCTTACAAAAAAAAACGAGCAGTCGCTACGCCAGCTCTAGCAACTAAGCGAGCCTTGTAAACGATGCCAAAAAGTGACTGGCACATCGGTCATGCAGGAAGTGCGCCAGCCCTGGTCCGACCACCCCAAATATGGTATCCATCAGGTAATTCCCTTCGTTTGGTAGGGGTCAGCCAATCAGTGCTCAGGAATTCCGAATCACAGAAAAGCGTCATCAAAAACGTTACGTTGCAAGGCTGCTCGACAGATGCAGCACAGGTTTTTTTGGGATGGCTACCTTGCTAGGCCACCTTCTGAAGCTGTCTTAACTTAGCTGGTGTGAAGTTCCTTCTTTTTTGGCAGCGGACTAATCGCTAAACTCACTGCAGATGCCTTCATTACCCGCCATGGCCTTGTTCCTTGAAACAATTCAGGGGAGCTACTGCTCCAATAAAAGCCCCAGAAATGATCGTTTTGTGAATTCCGAATTTACATCTGCGTAGCTGGTGGTGCACTGCCGACGTCCGACACGCGATGCGTTATTCGTCGTACGTTTTGTTGGTGGCCATCTCTCTCGCTTTGCTTTCTAGTGCAGAACCCCTTCTCGGCCCCTACAACGTTCATGAAAAGCGCACTGAACCTCCTTCAGGCTGGAGTCTGACGAGACGCCTGAATGCTGGTTCAACCATTCCTTTGCGATTCGCATTGAAGCAGAGAAACATCGAGGGCATCGGAAAATACCTCTACGACGTTTCTCACCCTAAATCTCCAAGCTACGGTAGACACTGGACCGCAGGTGACATTGCGCGTACGTTCGCGCCAAGCGACGAGACAGTTGATACAGTCCGTAATTGGTTGGTCGCGAACGGGATCAGAGAGGAGCAAGTCGTACTGGGTCGCACCAAAGGGTGGATACAGGTGGATATAACGGTCGAGGAAGCGGAACAGCTGATGAAGACTGAATACAACGTGTACACACACATGTCAGGCGAAGAGCACGTGGGTGAGTCAACATGTTGACTGAGAGGAAATAACCTGATACGAAAATAATAAGCATGCAAGGTATACCATCTTCCGGAGCACGTTCAGCCTCATGTCGACTTCATTACTCCTTCTGTGCACTTTGACGTGAAGCTGACACGCCGATACGAGAGTGAAAGCTCATTCTCGGCTCGTGCTAGTGGACTGCAAGGACTTAATGTCAGTCCACAGACGGCTGGGATGGTCTCTGGGACCATTGCTGAGCTGCGAGAATGTGATAAGCGTATCACACCGATCTGTCTGCGAACGCTATATGATTTTTTCTACGAGCCTGTTGCTACAGACAAGAACAGCTTTGGCTTCGGTTAGTAGACGTTCACACGATTTTATGCCTGATCTATGCTGATGGGTGGTTTGTCGTGCAGTGCAGTATACCCCAGCGACTTACCTGCAGAGTGATCTGCAGATGTTCGCGCGGAACTACTCCACTGACCTTATCGGCAAGGAACCTTATTTAGTTTCGATTGACGGCGGTAAGAATCTACTTCTCGGTCTGATACATGTGTAAATGATGAGCTTGTACCTGATTACTCTTAGGCGCTCTCCAGACTACATACCAGAATTTCAGTTATAATGGGGAGTCAAACCTGAATGTGCAATACGGCATGTCCTTGGTCAGCGGAAAACAGACGGTGACGCTCTATCAGACCGGTGATATGAAAATAGGTGCTATTGTATTTCTGTATGTTATCACAGGCACCTAACAGATGTGGCGTAGGTGCATCATTCAATAATTTTCTCGACGCCATCGATGGGAGCTATTGCACCTTCGAGGGGGGTGACGATCCTATCAATGATAATATTTACCCGGACAATCAATCTGGTGGTTACACTGGTATGTCATTTGCCCTCGTACTGTTTTCCTTAACTATAAAAACGGGAAGGTCCTGAGGAATGTGGGACCGTAGAACCTACATACGTGCTTGCGACAACGTACGGATATACTGAGGCCGATCTCACTCCATTCTATGCTGAGCGACAGTGCGCCGAATATGCGAAGCTCGGACTCATGGGTATCACTGTTGTGTACAGCTCCGGAGATCATGGTGTAGCGGGAAACTCAGCCCTCTGTCTAAATTCCAATGGTAAGGACTGTTTACTTGATGTCATACCGGATGGCCACCTTCTTACGGGCTACCAGGTATACCAAGTGCTGACGGACAGATCTTCAGCCCCAGGTTCCCTGGGACCTGTCCGTACATCACATCCGTCGGTGCTACGGGCGTGAGACCGAACGGAACTGTATTTGATCCTGAGATACCAATGAATTGCATGGATGAGGTATACTCTGGGGGTGGATTCAGCAACTATTTTGCGATGCCCGAGTATCAGAAAGATGCCGTCCACTACTATTTGGCAAATTTCTACCCAAACTATCCCTCCACGATCTGGAACTCGACTGGAACGGTATTGTGTCGTGTTTCAGAGCTCATAGTTCTGGATGCTAACGAGGCATTTCAGTCCCGCGGATTTCCTGATATTTCAGCCAACGGGAGAGATTACTTTGTTGCTGTATGTGAAAGGCTTGCTCTCATGGCCCCTTATTCACCTTTCTGCTGTACAGGTGAACGGCGAGTTTACTCGCATTTGTGGGACCTCTTGCTCTACTCCAACCATTGCAGCGATATTCGCGATGATCAATGATGCTCGACTTGCTGTTGGTAAGAGGCCCATCGGCTTCGTTAACCCAACGGTAAGCTCCTTCGTCACTGTGATCTGGTACAAGACTTCTAACTTCTCTGCACCCTCTCTCTAGCTCTACTCCGCCGAGTTCGCATCTGCTTTCCATGACATTACCGAAGGCAACAATCCAGGCTGCAATACCACCGGCTACAACGCAACGGCGGGATGGGACCCTGTCACGGGGCTTGGAACACCCAATTTTCCAGAACTCCTCAAGTTGTGGTTGTCGTTGCCATAGGTGTAATCATAGGGTCTGTCTTTCGAACTCGATATCTTGGGGTGGAACCACTATACGCACCGTTCATAAACAATAGGCATCCTGCGTCACACGCGTCGACTAGTTGTTATACTCACAGAACCGCTACATTCTTTTGTCGTGTCGTTCTCTATATTTACTTGCCGCCATAGTAATACGGACAGGTTCCCTAATTTATCCGTGTCCGGCCAAGATATGATTGATCATGGTTGACCACCGTGTGACACGAAATCTTCAGCTTGTGTTGGTTTCCCTCAGATTACACATACCTTTCCCAGTCTCTGAGTGCCGTCCAAAATGGCCCAGGCGGCAATCATAGCTCAATGATCTCGTGTGCACCATATCGCGCGTGCCTGGCACGGGGTCATATGAGCCTCGGGACGGCGGACCCCGCCCGCCGCTGTGAGACTAGACTAACTTGGACTTGGCCGACCACCTGGAGTGGACCAGACCTCGGAAGACTCTTGTTAGCCTGGTGTACTAGTAGTCTCGTAACCCGACGAAAGGGAGTCCAGTCGGCCCGGCATCGGCGGTGGCGGAGGTCCTACTAGTAGCATGGTGAGTACTACTTCAAGAATCACTACTAAAGGGTTGATACGAACCTTCTCCCGATGCTCGATTCGGGTAATCTTTCTGATGGCGGTATGGGCCGCAGTCTCAGAGCCTCGTGTCGCGCCCCATCACACGAGCAAGTTATTCACCCGAAAGCTATCACAGGAACATCCGGCTCCCAGTCGACGAGTTTAAAACAGTTCGCGTCACCAAGTCGCCGCTATCGCTGACGGATTCTGCCACGTCGGATGCAAATTGTTAAGGTCTTACTCACCACCGAGCTCTCACTGGTGCCAATACTGAGAAACATTGTCCGCTATGGAATCAGGATCAGAAATATGCACGCAACTCCCATAGGGCACTTGGAGAGTCCCGACCTATCTCGGACAGCGGTATCATGCTGCGACATTGATGTTGTCCCACCGCTCTTCCCATAAATCCCTCCCCGAGATTGCAGTATGGGGAGCGAGACGTGCGTCGTTGTTTCATCATGAGGTCTCTCCTTCCGTTCGTCCTCCTTAGTCTCGGACTTCTCGCCGCTGCGGAACCCGCGATCTCTCCTTACTCCCTCCATGAGAAACGTACCCAGGTCCCTCCAGGCTGGATGCTGAAGCGCAGACATGATCCTAACACGCCACTTCCTCTGCGCTTTGCCCTGACCCAGAAAAACATCGATGACATTGGCGCGTACCTCATGGAGGTGTCACACCCCGACTCCGAGGGATATGGCAAACACTGGTCTGCGGGTGATGTCCTCAAGAAGTTCGCACCCAGCGATGAGACGATCGACGCCGTTCGATCGTGGCTCTTGGAGAGCGGCGTCGAGAGCGACCGCATCCGATTGACATCGAACAAAGGTTGGATCGAAGTATCTTCCACTATCGAGGAGGCAGAGCGTCTCCTTCAGACAGAGTACAACCTCTATAGTCACAGCTCTGGAAAGGAGCACGTCGGTTGAGTGGATTTCATACGTTGTGTTTAGCGCGGTGCTGACGATCGAATGCACAGCATGCGACGCTTACCATCTGCCTGCACACGTCGTCCCTCACGTGGACTTTGTTACCCCGAGTGTAAACTTCGATGCTAAGCTGACGCGCCGTACTAGCAGCGAACCTGCTCGCACCATCGGTCAGCCGGGTGTAAGAACTGGTCCAAAAACCTCTGGGAAGTTGCAAGCCAACTTGCCCACTGACACTTCGACGTGCAACGAGTATATCACGCTTGACTGCTTGCGCGCACTCTACGGACTCGAGTACACGCCGAGTGCGACTGGGTCGAATAGCTATGGAATCGGTAAGCGAATAATTGGTTCGTGCCACCTCCAGCTGAAATTCAAGTCAATTACAGTGGAGTACACCCCACAGGCTTACCTCCAGTCTGACTTGAATATGTTCTTCGGTAACTACTCTCCTAGTCAATACGGAACGTCACCCTACATGGTTTCGATCGACGGAGGTGAGGGTGCACATTGTACGAAAGATTGTATCGTTCTCAATTTCCGCTTAGGCTACGCACAGACCGAGTATCAGGGCTTCGGTTACAACGGTGAATCCGACCTCGACCTTCAATACGGTATGGGTCTTCTTGGACCTTCGCAGACAGTGACTTTGTACCAAGTCGGTGACATGGTGGAGGGTTAGTCATTAAGATATACACGTCACATGGAAACTGATGCTGTCCTCTCAGGTGCCTCATTTAACAACTTCCTTGATGCCATCGATGGCTCTTACTGTACTTTCGAGGGTGGTGATGACCCCAGCCAGGACGCTACTTACCCTGATCCTTATGGCGGTGGGTATGAAGGTCAGTACACATTGAAACTTGCTCCCCTAGAATTAACGCATCTACCGCCCGTCAAGGTCCCGAGGCTTGCGGAACCGTGGGGCCTGCAAATGTCATCTCGACATCTTACGCGTACAACGAAGCTGATCTCACGCCGTTCTATACCGCACGCCAGTGTGCTGAATATGCTAAGCTTGGTCTGATGGGTGTCACTGTCCTCTACAGCTCCGGTGATTATGGTGTTGCTGGCAACGGTGGTCTTTGCTTGAACCCTGACGGTCAGTAGACCACTCCCTGTCTATACCTAATCTAATCTCGTATCGACGAGCAGGAACCCAAACGTCCAATGGAACAATGTTCAACCCTAGTTTCCCTGGAACTTGCCCTTACATCACCTCCGTTGGCGCTACCATGATCCCGTCCACTTCTACTGTCTATGAGCCCGAGACGGCTTGCGAGGAGGTCATTTACTCTGGTGGTGGATTCAGCAATTACTTTGCTATACCCGACTACCAGAAGACGGCCGTTGAATACTATTTAACCAACTACCCTCCCAACTACCCGGCTAGCATTTGGAACTCTACTGGAACGGTATGCTCTTGTTCTACTTCAAGTCGAGATACTTATAAAGAACAGTCTCGTGCTCTCCCTGATATTTCCGCTAACGGAGCAAACTATGTCGTTGCTGTATGTTGACCATAGTTGTCTGTGCGAAGGGAAAAATCAGGCTCATGTTCCTCCAGGTCGACGGCCAATTCGAGCTCGTTTACGGGACGTCTGCCTCATCTCCGGTCAGCGGCGCAATCTTTACCATGATCAATGATGCTCGCATCTCGGCCGGCAAATCGACCATCGGATTCATCAACCCAACAGTGAGTAAAACTATGCCCCAGTGAGCGCTGTACATCGTGACGAGGCTCTCCCCATAGATCTACTCCTCCCAGTTCGCAGGTGCCTTCAACGATATCACCGTGGGAGACAACCCCGGATGCGGTACCAGCGGATTCAACACTGCACCTGGCTGGGACCCTGTGACGGGTCTTGGGACGCCCAACCTCCCCAAGTTGATGCAGGCTTGGCTCGATCTTCCTTAAGGAGGGATGAGAACATAGATACAGAATGGATGCCTGCGTCGCGCGTGTTTTGTTTATTCTTAATCTTATGTGTTTGCTGGGCTCGGAATAAATGGATCTCTGTAGAAAGCTTGGGATTCTAACGACGTTCCTTGGAACGTGCGATATCATGGCTACGAACATGGAGCCCCCAAGTCTCCGTCAGCGTTGACGATCCATACGTTGGTGGAGATGTGACCTACGTTACTGGCAGAAGATAAACGATGCAACGAACGAGAGAACAGTCACCAAACATCCCAAACCCCCGTCTCACCTCGGCGTACACCGGGTACGACCCGCCCACGTCCCTATGACCGCTTCGGGAGCGCAGCCTGCGCGGCCTCGGCCAAGGATCGTTCTCGAGCCTCCTCTGCAGCTTGTGTCGCTTCGCGCGCCTTTGCCTCTGCCTCTTTCAGCGCGAGGGCCTCGATGCGCGCTTCAGTCCCGTCTGTACGCCACACGAAAAAAAGTAGACGCTACACACCTCTGTGGAAAGCGTGCATGGGGCACGGAGCAGACGGAACGGAGAAAGAAGAGAAAACAAGGTCGCGCATCAGAGAATTGCACGACCGACTCGGAGAGCGCGGGGACGCACCTTTGCCCTTGGTCATGACATGCTCGTGGACGGAGTAGCCCAGGTAGATGCCGTAGAAGCTGAGCGTGACGAGTCCAGTGATGAGGGTGCGGTGGAGAACGTCGGCAAGGGTGAGTGGGGTTCGGTTGTATGACTTGGGCTGTCTCAGACCCAGGAAGGTGAGCAGGGACATGAATATCTACCACGCTGAGTCCAAGGAATCAAGGAAATCGAGTGTCACGTGACAACTCAGAGTATCGACTTCTCCATCAAGACTTGCGTCTGGAGATAACGAACAACAGTGTCTTGCTGTTTCACTCGGCTACTCGATGACATACTTCGTCCCGCGGGAGCCGGGTTTGAACCCACCGTGCGGGTCTGATGCAATTTGCAAGAGGTACAACAATGCATAATCTAGCAATAGAATATCTAACCTAGATGCCTCGCGTCCCGATCGAGCGTTCGAAACAGAGTAGTGCTATGCAAACAAAAAGGAAAAAGGCAAGAAAACACGACAGGAAAAATCGATATCGCTACAGCCGCCAGTCTCGGAAAAACTCCCAGTCCGTCCGGACGACATAGATCATATACTCGGACACGCTCCCGCCATCGCCGCCCTCCTCTCCGCCGCCGTGCTCGTGATCATGCTCGCCTTCCTCACCTTCGCCTTCACCTTCGCCGTGCACACCGCCCTCGGCCTCCCCGCGCAATTCCGTTGTCTCCTCGGCACCGAAATCAGCTTTATCGGCACCCTCGAGCACGTCTTCTTCCCTCGCCGCGAGCACAGCGGCCTGCGCATCCTCGGAATCCTCCACCTCTCCGAGCGCCCGCGTCAATGCCACGTCGTCTTCGAACAAGGTCCGCCAGTCGAACTCCCCCTTTTGGATGACGATGTCGTCCAACGATCGTTTTTGGTTCGCCTTCATGAGCATCGCTTCTTCGATCGTGTGAGAGGATATGAACCGGTAGATGTGGACGTCGCGAATCTGTCCAATGCGATGCGCACTAGAATGGTCGTCAGATCACAATGATGTGTGTCGAGAACAGAATCTCACCGGTCTTCGCACTGTCTATCCATCTGAGGATTGAAATCACTGTCGTAAAATATGACCGTGTCCGCGCCAGTCAGACTACCAATCCAATCAACGTTCCAGACAAAGAAACGCGAGACAACACGAAGACGCACTTGATACCGACACCACCAGATCGAGACGACGAGATGAAACAAAAAATCCGCGCGTCTGCATTGAACCGCTCCGTGATGTACTGTCTGTCCTCGATCTTGGTCGCGCCGTCCAGCCTGAGATAGAGGTACCCGTGAAAGTTGAGAAAGATTTCGAGAATGTCCAACACCCGCGTCATCTGCGTAAAGATCAATATCCGATGCCCCTCGGCCTTTTTCTGCCGCAGTAATCGGCTCAGTTCTTGCAGCTTGCCACAGTCGTATTGCAACAGCGACGGGTCGGGGAACGCGATCTGGAGTTTGACACTGGAACGATGCAGGACGTCGTCGAGCGTGAGCGGGCAGGACATGATTGCCTTCTGGCACCCAGCAAGCGCCAGACGGGGAAGATCCAGCACAACCACGGCAGGAGTGACAAACGTGAACCGGTCGATGACGCCCGTCATTTCCTCCGCGCGTTGCTCGTACGACTTCACCATGGCGTCCACGGTGGTCGCCGTGTCCAAATACGCAGTCCTGAGGTCGACCGCGGAGAGCGGCAAGACGGAACGGTAACACCCCCGGACAGTTCGCAGCAGCTCTTGTCCATATATCGGCGTCCGTGCACACCGCAAGCTGTTGACGTAGCCTGTCTGAGCCCACCGAGCGACTTTTTGCACGCGCTGTTGATAACTGCGCCACGCACGATAGCCCGCGACGGTTCGCGTGTCCCTCGGCGGTGGCTCCCCAGGCATCTCGGATATGAGCGGTAGTCGATGCGTGGCGTCTAGTCTACGTGTCTCCAGCGCCGATAAAAGCGGCACGTCTTGCCCGTCGACGAAGCGCAGCCCAAACAAGTCGAGGTTAACCCGCCCCTCATCTCCCACCCGGAGTAGCTCTCTTCGGACGAGCAGCTCCTTGATCTCAAAGTCGGCGATCGCAGAGCGCGTCATCGCAAACGACGTGACGACGGGTCGGACCTCGAACAAATCGGGATGATTGCATACTTTGCGCAGTTGCATCAGCACGTTGGCAATCTTTTGGTACACGCCCGACTCGAGCGCTTCGCGCGTATGCGCGCGCGACATGAATTCGTCGTACAAGAAGCGTTGTCGCTTGGAGAGCGGACAGAGCACGAGGTGCTCATATTTGCTCGGAAGTTCCTTTTCGACGTCCCGTTTCAGTCGACGGAGAAGGTACGGCCGCAGCACGGTGTGTAGCTTCGATACGCGTTGCAAATTTTCGTCATCGAGCATGGTGCCCATCTCGATCGCTTTCTCCAATGGGTCTGGACGATGCCAAGTAAGGCAACCCTCTCAGTCGCAAAGAAATAAGAACACGTACTCGAGAACCACTCCCCAAACTCTTTGAGGTTGGCAAAATTGGTGCCAGACATCAAGAACTGCAAGAGAGCCCACAGCTCCGTCAGATTGTTTTGCAAGGGCGTTCCCGTGAGGAGTAGCCGCCGAAAGGAGCGAAACATGAGTAGAATGTTCCACCGCTGAGATCTAAAATTCTTGATCATGTGCGCCTCGTCGAGGACCATGTAGTACCACGACTTGCGCTTGAATATGTGCGCGTCTCGACTGGCGAGTGTGTACGAGGTGATGCAGACGTTGAAGTGGTGCTTGTTGTACCATCCCTGTCGTAGTTCTTTCCGCCGCTTAGTGCTCCCGTGATAACTCAGAATCCTGAAACCTGGGAGAAACTTTTTGAATTCCATCTCCCAGTTGAGCAACACGCTCGTTGGGACGATCTACGTTGCCATCTATTGTAAACCAAGACGATCCAAAAACAAGCCATCACACGTACGATAAGATGTGGACCCCATATCCCCCGATCACAAGCCAAGTGTGCCAGTAGCGCGATGGTCTGAATCGTTTTGCTATTCCAAAAAAAAAAAAAACGGGCCACGGACCCCAACCCCGTCCGGGCGGGCAAAGTACCCAAAC
>JBBPKJ010000252.1:0-33837 GCA_038089195.1 Brasilioporus rufonigricans
ACCCGCACACGTCTCGTTGCCATCATGTACAGCTGCTGTAATACCTATACAGTGTTGGATATTTAGCTAGTACGCTATTTGGTAGCTTACATAAGCATACCTACATCGGACAGTAGTTAGTTTACTTCGTCTTTAGTGACTTACTGAAGACAGTACAGGTAGCTACTACACATCTAATATAAGTGACTTACTGAAGACAGTACAGATACCAGATAAAAATAACCAATAGGTTCCAATATACAGTACAATTGAGGTCGCTGGAGAGGACCAGCTTGACTGCCGGTGCCTTTTGGCTACTTGTTCAAGAAGTTGCGAACAGCATGACAGGATAACGAGTCTAGCTCCGCTACGATGAAGCTCATGCCTCTCTAGCAATAAGCCATAGTTGACAGTGAGATACTGAGTTTGAAGAAACGAACCAACGACAAACGATCTTCACGGTCTCCCGATGATCCTATGTCTCGTACACCACAAATGCTGTAGCCTTGCAGTCTCCAGGCTTATGATTTCCCTCTTATACGTTCGTATGACTAGGATGTCATGCTCTTGTTGGGAACTCGTGAGTCGTACAACGCGATGGACGGCGATGAGTAGCTTGGCGGCAAGCTACCCACGTAATGGCATGTCAGAATAAAACTGTCTGTTGTTCCGGATAAACAGAACAAGTCGTGAGTCTGTAACAACCTAGGAATCTGATAACTGAGTCCTGCCACCGTGAAGCCTGAACGATCCATGGGTAATCCGACTTTGTCAGGGCGAAACCACGTTCAACGTTCAACATTCGACATAAAACCCACCGAAAACTCGTCTATACGCGCAACCAATTTTGATGAACCACTTGGGGACCAACCTACATAGAGGCTAGACAGGAGCAGGATCTGCGAATGGTATCGAAGCGTGTGGTCACAGTTGCCGGACCATGTGACGGACGCATCTACTCTGCTCAGCATAACTTGCTACAGTTTAGATCGTGTGTTTTATCATATGGTGCGCAGAGCGTCCAGAATTCATGCCGCAACATGGGTTTCTTGATTCAAAGGTGTGGGTTGATTATGGTGGGATACGTGAATTCTGTTCTCTCGCATCTGGCTTCATTGAGAACTGGCTGGTAGATTACTGAGGACCCAACGGACAATAGATTCTAGTAGGGTGGATAGGATCACGTATAAAACTTTCTGTTCTCGTTGGGACCAAAAAGATCTCTCCTGATCTCGGGTAACATCTGTCGGGCTATCAATGGCTGCGACCCGTTGCATAGAGAGGCTGCTCACTCTGTCTTCCAACAGTCTCAAACGTTCCTCCAAGGTATTGTCAATCGTTATTCGCTTGCTGCCGTTTACGAGTTTGACACCCCCAGAGCTACTTCAGGATAAGCAATGAGATTTAGAAAATCTACCAGAATGAAACGGAAGTATACCTTTCGTCGCTCAGGGTTCCCTGAATGTCGTGAGTCACCTGACGACCACTGAGTTGGTTATATGTATCAGCTGCGGATTCTGCAGCTTTCTGTGCTAGTTCCACGTCCTTCTCGCGCACGATCAATGTAACGTTGGGCTCCATGAGTTGAAGGCATCCTTGGACGATGGCCCCCTCGAGGAACTGCGAGTACCGACCCCCGTCCTCGGCAAACCCGACGATCTGCGAACGCGCAGTTTCAAACAATTCCTGGACTTGCTCTTCCCTGCGATGCAAAAGTCTCAAACGCGACTTGTTGGTCAGATTAGACTGCGCACTACGTCCGTCGTTGAATCAGCACACGTCACGACGGCAAGACGAGCGTCAACGGATAGACGTACATCTTTTGCGCGACATCGGCACCATTGCGTTTCTTTTCGTATTGCGCATCGATGGCTTGCTGTTCTTGCTTGACGAGCTTTGCCTATCGAAACGATTTTGAACACGAGCCGAATTAGTACTATCGGCTGTCGTTTTGCGTGGACAGACATGCACCTTCTCGATGGCAAACTCTTCATCGGCCTTGACCTTGATCTCCCGAGCCTTCTCCAGGGCCTCTTGCTTGATGAAAGCCACCTGAACGCCCTCCGCGTTGAGTGATGCCTCATGGACAGATCGACGAACGAACCATCTTGTTCATCTCGCTTAAAACCTCTTCATCGTTGAGGGGCCTTGCAGCCATGGTGGTATACGTTTGTGATGGAAAGGAATCGAAGTTGGATAAATCGAGGGAATGTATGCGACCACTACTCAGGCCCGGACAGCGATGGAGTGGTCCATTTGCGGCAATCAAGCGCTCGTTGGATCACGTGACATGCTGCTTTTGAGTTTAGTCTACGACCGACCTGGGTCACATCCAATCCGAAAATAAGTTGCGAGTGACACATAATCAATCCGCCAGTATCTCTGGCAAGGATGCACGCGTGCAAATAAACGATGTTTCTGACCCTGTGTGGACTGTGCTAGCATGGGCGCGCACAGGTTCCAAATAAAACGATTTAAGGATGATGTATACACTGAGTGCATCTACTTTGTTTCGAATGACACAATCATATGCTTGCAGACCTCCGCCACTCGCCTGTCGTCGCGAGCGCGGTCTTGCCTGCGAAGATGGTCGGAAGCGCCAAGATACCAGCATAGAGGAGCACCTGGCCCAGCTTGAGATCTACCCAGTACCAGACGAGAAGCGCCTCAAAGGCACCGAGGAGCACGGTAAATGGAAGGATCCGAGGCGACAACAAGTGTGGAACGCGCACGCCGACCTTAGACCACTGGAATGCGTCAGAGTTCGCATAGCGTGAACTGGAAACGGAAGGGCACGACGTACCAAACTGAGTAACACAGCCCACGGCGCGAGTACGACAACGGCAAAAAATGCTGAAACGACCTTGGGTGGAAGTTTTTGATCGGGACGGAACGTATGGGCGATTGGCGATTGGAGGTGGAAGAAAGGCTCGTCGGGGTGAGGCGTAGGCGTAGTGGATGCGGGGACGTATAGGTCGAAGAGGTCGAAAGTCACTTGATCGTGTACAAATGAGCCGAGGATGAGAGAGACGGAGAGCGGGCGGTCTGTCGTCGGTGGGAGGGATGGAGGTGGACGAGCCATATTCTGTGAAAGGAGAAGCATGAGCATGAGCATCAAACGCTTTTTATGTTCGGGACGCACGAGCTCGAACTTTGCCTTGCCGCCAGGTGTGACACGGACGGGTTGAATGCCTTCTTCACCAGACACAGTGTCATAGAAGCGAAGGAAAGTCTGGTGGGGCTGGACGCCGTTACCCTCGTCAGTTTCAGCGACTTGAAAGGTGAGCTTGAGGACGTCGGAGGGGCCAAGGGTCAATGGCTCTGGCTTTTGGGTGAGGGAGAGTCTGTTTGGGGGTGGGAGTCAGATGAGTGTAGTTGCTCGAGCAGTAACATACGTGTCTGCGCGCAGCTGGGACGCATCCGAAGAGGATATGGTAAAACGAGGGGACTGAAGGGTGAGCGAGGCAGCATGAACAGAGACTACAAGCAGTAACCAGGAGAAGCACAAGTTAATCATGTTCGACTATACCAGCGTCAAGAACGCAAAGGATCAGGAAATTGAGAAATACGTGGCTACTACAGGGCAAATCGACACCGCCACCTGTCAGGCTATTGGCCTCCAAAAAGAAAGAGACCCCACCGTGGTTCGAACACGGGACCGCACGATCTGCAATCGTATGCTCTACCACTGAGCTATGGAGTCATTGAAAAATTCTTGTTTGATATCAAACAACTTCAAAGTTCCTTCACAGCTATCCAGTCTTCTTCTCCTGTGCTAAGAACAAAAGACTCAGACGTGTGCGACCGGCCCCCGAGTATTGTAATAAACGCATCGATTCGTTTAACCGCCTCTGTGATGCGGAACGGCCCGGTCGCTTAGTGTGGCCTAATGCGGGTTGACTTTGTTCGGGTCAGAATCGGGTGTGGGACCCTGTGGGATCCGACACGTCAACATAGGCAGCCCGTCATTGGCTTGTCAATGTTATACTCCCTAGCGTCTCTATTTGGGTGGGCCCACTTTCTTTGATTGGTCACTAGTTAGTAGATAATCACAGGCGCTCCTCATCGCCGCGCTTAAGAAGCGTTTCAGCAAGTCTCCTTCATCACCTGCTCCCCCTTAGTCCCGGAGCTGACCGTCTCGGATCCCTGGACCTGCAGCGGAGCATGTGTATTGCTTGATTCACAGGTTCATCGCGGAAATTTTCTAGTGACATAACGAAATTCGCTTTGGAACCACTTATAAGGTGTCACTACAAAACATGGATTCACTAATCGAGCTCCTGAGCAGTCGCCTCTGGGCCTGCTGTCTCACCCTTTTTCATTTCCTGTCGGGTTTTCTACCCCCGTCCATTGAGATGCTGTTCAGACGGCTTTACTGCCTTATAGCCGTCACAACATGCGCACCTCTCACACTTTCTACCCCTCCCGGGTTCCCATCTTCTGGAAATGGCCTCTGGTACACGTCGCCGGGGACAGTATGGGCACGAGAGTTTCTTCCAGTCGGAAATGGTTATTTAGCTGGTATGTACTGGGTAGCATCTGTTGACGTCATCTAATACTACGTCGCATACAGCGATGCTACCTGGTGGTACTTCGCAGGAGTCAACTCAGCTTAACATTGAAACTCTTTGGTCCGGCGGCCCTTTCCAAGATCCCGTATGTGGACCGGCCTTCGTTTGGAAGCAATAGACTTATGATGGTTTATGCACCGTAGTCGTATAACGGTGGTAACAGTCTGCCTTCGCAACACACACAACTCGCACAGGACATGCAAAGTATTCGCCAAATCATCTTTTCTAACTCGTCTGGCACAATCGATAGTACGTTTGGTTTGTTCTTGCCTTTGCATAGACGGGATAACAGTATCGCAAAGGTATCGGGGAGATTATGTCAGATGCTGGCGCATATGGTAGGAAATAATGCTTATTTCGAGAACCGATGCTCGCTGACATGTTATCATATCACCTCGGCCACTATTTTACGGACCGGGCCATATGCAGGCTCATATGCAGGCGCAGGATACTTGCTGGCAACACTGGACACTTCTGCCGCGGTGACGAACTATGCGAGGTGGTTGGACCTTGACGAAGCGGTTGCACGAACTACGTGGTCTCAGGGTGGTGCATCCTTTTTCCGGTATGTCGATAATGCTCTGAGAGAGCAACCGACTGACTCAGGTTACAGAGAGACATTCTGTTCGCATCCCATTCGTGCTTGCGTGCAATACGTGAACTCTACCGATCCACTTCCATCGCTCACTTATGCCTTTTCTGTCGGCACTGAGAGCGGACTCCCGACTCCCAATATCACATGTTTTGATGATTCTACTCTAAGTATCAGAGGCTATGTGTCCAACCCTGGGATGCTCTACGAGATACTCGCTCGAGTAGAGTCACCGGGCGCCGTGACGGCATGCTCTGCGGTTCTTGGCTCAAGTTCTCCTAACGCCACACTCAGCGTAAATGGCGCCTCCGAAGCGTGGATTACTTGGGTCGGGGACACCAATTATGATATGGCAGCTGGAAACGCTACCTTCAATTATTCTTTTCAAGGATCGGACCCTCGTAACCGTCTAGTCAGCCTTTTGGCTGCAACGAACCTTAGATCTGCTGGTTATAACTTCATCTTTGCGGAACATGTGGCCGACCACCAGTCGATTATAGGACCATTTTCCCTTTCGCTCGGCCAGATACCAGATTTCAGCACACCTACGGACCAGATCGTTGCATCATACCAAACTAACGTCGGAAACACGTACCTTGAATGGTTGACTTTTAATTTCGGCAGGTATTTATTAGCCAGTAGCGCTAGAGGGGCTCTGCCAGCCAACTTGCAAGGGAAGTGGGCTGATGGGTGGACAAACGCTTGGTCTGCAGGTACGTGTTTCGTCCTTAGCACCATATTAGACGACACATAACTCTATAGAACAGACTACCGTAAGTACGATTGCAAATCTCTAACCAGCTGGCAGGCTCAACTTCGCTTCTAGACTCCAACATTAATATTCAGATGAATTATTGGTTCGCTGAGATGACTAACATGGATGTTGTTGTTCCCTTGTTTGATTACTTCGAGGTAGGCTATCGCTATGAGAAGGGGACACCATAATGCAACGAATTTAGAATACCTGGGCTCCACGTGGGGCCTACACCGCTTGGGTTTTGTACAACATCAGCTCCGGGTGGGTAACCCATAATGAGGTCAGTTTTCATTCCATGGCCTGGCATGCGCTAATATTGTTGTAGATGAACGTACGCCAGCATGATATCTTTAGCATTTTGATGTCCTCAAATTCCTTAGATCTTTGGTCACACTGGAATGAAGCTCAGCGGCAATTCAGCGATATGGGCCAATTATCCTGGTGTGTAGTTCGACCGAGCTAAGTTGACATGCCTGGTTTATAACTCGTTTGCAGAGTCGAATGCTTGGATGGTACGTTGTCTGCCACTGATGGTTATGGTAATGTATTCATGCAAGCCAGATGATTCACGCTTGGGATCACTTTGATTATACTAACGATATCCAATGGTGGAAATCCCAGGGATACCCGCTCGTAAAGGTAATCACGGTCATCGTTTTTGAGACAAAATCTCACGATGACCTATAGGCTGTTGCGAGTTTCCAACTTGAAAAGCTCATCGAAGATTTATACTTCAACGACTCCACACTGGTCACGGCCCCCTGTAACTCGCCTGAGCAGATTCCAATCACGTTCGGTACGTCCGACGCAGACTGATACTATACACGGTATTAAGTGACAGTGGTCTAGGATGTGCTCACGCTCAACAAGTTATTTGGCAACTTTTCAATGCCGTTGAGAAAGGATACGCGGCTGCAGGCGACACGGACACTGAATTCTTGAAATGTGTGTTTCCTTGTCCATCAGATAGTTTTTCCCTAACCAAGCTTTTTAGCTGTGCTATCCAAGCGTGCTCAAATGGACAAGGGCGTCCGCATCGGATCATGGGGTCAACTACAAGGTTAATCACTTCATCTATTTCTCGCTGCACTTTGCTAACATTGGGTCCACTTTCAGAGTGGAAAGTTGATATGGATTCTCCAACGGATACCCATCGCCACCTGAGTCACTTGATAGGTGTGAGTGAATTGGGTCCATCCTGCGCGGCATGGCTCAGAAAAACTTTAGTTATACCCAGGTTATGCCATTGCATCATACGATTCTACTCTACAAGGCAGTTTGATTGTCAACGGAACACCCATGAATTATACCAAGGAGCAAGTTCTAGCAGCCGCTGAAACTAGTTTGCTTCACAGAGGTGACGGCACTGGCCCAGATGGCGATGCAGGCTGGGAGAAGGTCTGGAGAGCCGCAAGTTGGGCTCAGCTCGGAAATGCAAACGAGTTTTACAAAGACCTTACCGTATGTGTTTGGTTTGTTTTCGCTTTGAGATACTGATGATCGTCTTAGTACTCCATCGAGAGGAACTTTGCATCGAACTTGTTCGATATCTATTCTCCTGGATCTGACGTGTTCCAAATTGACGCCAACCTTGGATATCCAGCTGCAGTTTTGGTCAGTCGCTATATGCCAACAGAAGGACTACTGATCAGTAGACTGATATACCCTATTCCCAGAACGGGCTGCTGCAAGCCCCCGATGTAGCTAGTATCGACATTCCACTTCAGGTGACGCTACTGCCAGCACTACCCGCCAACTGGCGCACCGGCTGGATCAAAGGCGCGCGTATTCGCGGGGGAATTACCCTCGACTTTACCTGGAGTGATGGAGAGCTCACCTCCGCGATCTTTTCCGTTGATGACGATGTTGCCGGACGAGACAGAGAAGTCGTTATCAACTATGCAGGTCAAGTTATAGGTTCGTTCAGGACCGGCGCAGGGTTGGTAGTGAACCTGGTGTGAGTCTAACGGAGCGTGGCCTGACTTGTAGGTCGTTGTAGATAGGGATGTACTTATACCATGGGGCCGCATAGGATCAAGGGAATTTTCCAGTATAATTTGCTTGAGCCTTATGGAAGCCACTTTGTTCATATTAACTCCAACCTGTTGCTTATCATCGCATTAATGGGGTAGTGGTAACCTGGGTCGTTGCCATCGACCCGCCGGGGGTTCGATTCCCCCTTAATGCATTTCGTCTGGCCACTATCTTAGCCTTTTGCCCATTGAGGGAAGGAGGTTGTTCCCATTTTGTGTCTTCAATAGTGCCTCAAGTCACATTCCCCGGGCGTTAGATTTGACGAAATGAGTGTTTCTCTACCACCCGGGATCCTCGAGGCATTGCGGATCGTCCCAGGAACATCTACAGACGGCCGAACATTCCAAGAAGTATTGCTCGACCTCACGCTTCATCACGAACCCGACGATGGCGTCTTAACAAACAAATACGAACTCCTTTGTCCACGGGGTTGTCGAAGCATCATTCTAAAGCGTGGCGTCGGCCAGCTGGTCGAGCGATCTGGGATCGAGGTAAGGCCGATGGACTCCATCCGAGTCATACGGTGAATCGCCAATTTTTACCGCGTATCAGATGGATTCCCCTGGTCATCCCGTCGATCCTGCTCTGGATCCCCTGCCGGCACCGCCTGCGACGGTGCAGTATTGGCTTGTCACGCCGTCCCCGATGGAGTTCGAGAACATAGGGTTCTCTCGACCCGTGGTTCATACAGGAGACGGTACAGGTATTTGCGGTCACCGTTTTCCGGTTACCAGCTGCAAGGGTGTTTGATCTCTCATGATAGCCCCGCCGAAGCCGATCAAATTTCTCATTTGCGCCGATTGTGACGTCGGCCCCTTGGGCTGGTGTGAAGAGGGTGGTAAGGAGTTTTGGCTGGCATGTTCGCGAGTCAAGTATGCAGTACCGCCGCGCTCAGGCTGAGATCCACTAGATCTGAAAGCGTAGCAAGTTGTATTGTTACATGGGTGCTCTGTACTTGGGGGGATATAAGTACACACTAAGTATGACGCAACACCAAGTCCTTCCATAAAACTCAGGTTGAAACTACGATGTCTGTTTCGAGAATTTGAAAGGCATGGCGTTGACAAAGAACGCGTGCGCTAAGCAGGACTGCCTCCAGAAAGCAAGCAAGTTGTCGAGTCTTCTTCGGCGTCGTCACCTCCTACTTGCCAGATCCCAGACTCGTTCTCTCGCCAATCAGGATATTTCTTGAAAATGCACCAGGCATCATCAACGAGGTCGCCCAAGAGCTTTTTATCCTCTTCCGTGAAGTGTGAGTATTCATCAGCCTCTGTTTGATCCTCACCGGTGGGTTTGACCTGGATGCTCGGAGCGTAGCAATGCGATGATGCTGGGTCCCAGAAGCGCTCCAACTCTTTCACCACCTTCCTCCTCCAGTATCTCCAAACCACTGTGTCGTTAGGGATAATACGAGTCAGCACTGCGTCGGGGTCAGATCTCAACGGATATTGGCGACCCTCTCCTAGAACTAAGCAGACAAACACTGCCATTTGGGTCCTTGTCCCGAGTGCCCATTTTTCCATCCGCACGGAAAGCTCCTGGGAGATGAGTTCCCAATGTACATTCTCTCTCCCATGCGATCCAACATACAAATGATACCATCCCGACGCGACGAAAGAGCCAAGGAACACGATTTGGCCGAAGATGGTACAGCGTGGGATGAAGAGAAGCTGGGCTACAGACTGCACATACAAGAGGATGGAGCTGAATCCGATCGTGTGGTACTTCTGTTGCGGCAGCATCCCTGTGGAATAATCGAGTTCGAACTCCCCTTTGGTGATTGCGTTCACGTCCGCTTCCCCCCCTTTCACGACGATTGCGCTTCCATCCCCCGGAAACATCAATCCATCTCCTGCCGGCGATGCAGTAGACGGTACTGGGATACGAATCCTCAGTGATGCTGTCCCAAGGGCAAGGGACGAGAAGCCACTGCTGACGATACCAAAAAGAATAAGGAATGCACAGAGGGGATCCTTCCCGATAAGGCAAAGGACACAAGCCAGTATGCTGACCAGTGATGGTGCGATTGACCAGAAAGCAAGAGGTGGGTCAAATTTGGATTTTGGATTGACTGGGATAGATTCATGCTTCTGTTCGGCGTCGCTCCTGATCCTTTCGAGCTGTCGTGGAGGAAGTAAAACGACTACGACCCTGGCAGGGTTCCCAGTCTTCCTCCCTTCGCTCCCGCACTCCTTGACGAGGGAGAGCGGCTTGCAAGGAAAGTTCGTGCGGAGCGACTCCTGTGTCATCAAATAACCTGGGTATCCCGTGCGTAATTTTGTTCCTGAAAACGAGCCAATGTATTCGGGGCCAGACTTGCCAGCGAGGTGGAAAGTCATTACGGGGGTTTCGTTTGGTCCAGGGAACATGCTGTCCCACACTCGAGAGTCGGCCATTTGGCTAAATCTCTTTGCTACGGTGATGGTTCCTGGATAGTTATACCATCCTGCCCACCGCAGACCCTCGTACAAATGGATAGTCTCCAGTGCATTGACTGCATTGTCACCTCCAAGTAGCCCTGCAACGCCGGATGTGTCTAGCTTGTAAGTGGATTGATTGATATCATCGATGATTTGGCCAAGGGACAGCCCGAGCATTGTAGTGCAGTGGTTACATCTCGCCCCTGCGCCATCGTTAGCTTTATATCTGGGAGGATGCCATTAATTTACGTACAGTTTGTTTCGTTTCTCTGCTTTGGGGAATGAGCGTCGGCGCTCTTTGGATTACTCTTTATGGGAATCCCGTAAGTTGTCGAAGTGTGTAAGGAAATAAAATAATGCATTGAGCCACTGTCGACAATATACAGTACACTATGAGATGCTGTTATTGTAGGGTGGGATCACCACGTAGGTAATGTCAGGATCACTAGAATCCACTGTTGGATATTTAGCTAGTACGTTATTTTGGTAGCTTACATAAGCATATCTACATTGGACAGTAGTTAGTTTACTTCGTCTTTAGTGACTTACTGAAGACAGTACAGATACCACCAATATCCACAGCACCGGATTGCTCGGCACATTGGAGGCTAGAAGAAAGATGAGATTGATCAGACACAACATACACTCGGCAACGGTACGTTAAGAGAAGGGAAGCCCGGATTCGTGATACAGCAATCGTGTGTGGTGAGTTGATGCAAGACAGCACACAAAATAATGGTTTCTCCTTTCCCTTCCTGTGATGCATGTGGAACTCATCGCTGAGGACATCCTTGGCCATGAAAAGTTGGACATGGATAATGACCATGTAATGGTTGACTATTTGCGTAGTGAATTTGCGTTCAAAGGCCTTGACAACTCGGATGATGCACCACTGGACTGTTGGCAATGGTAGCCGGACGGCCACTGACTGCTATGCGGTTCACTAGCTTGAGGCAATGTCTGACAGCGGTGCCATGCTAGTGTGTCACAAAGTGTGAATGATTTGTTTCTACTGCATCGGAGGGCCTACTTTATGCATTATTGAGGTGGATATTCAAGTTGAACGAGGATACCGGCATGCCAGACAGACGGTGTCACGTCACTGTCACAAAATGTGACAAGTGGGGAATTGTATATACTATAAATCTTAGTGTATCAAATACTTTGTCTCCCGATGTTATACGTTATGAGATAGTCGACTGTATACCGGACACTCGCCACGTATACCGCATTCTTCCTTCTCCTTCAACGACATTTTTGCACATTCTGCTCCTGTCTGAGTGTTCCGCCTCCCTAGGTGGTTTCACGATTGTGCCAGTGGGCATGTTCGATTCTCATCATCTCATCACCAGGGTCACGGGCCACCGATGCTATGGTTAGGACTAGTCGAAGAATACGTGAGCTCCCTCACCGTGACTACGAAAGCAGATGAGTACACAGAAGAACTTTACACTGCCTTGACCACTTGCAAAATCTCCCTGAGGATGGCACCCCAGCAAACCGACTGATGGTGCACATTCTGAGTTCTACCAGCTGCTAAAGTTCATCAAAGTTACACATTCCATTGCACTCGCCGTTGTACGTCTAATCTTTCTCGCTTTTTTTTTCTTTTCCAGGTCGTCTCTCTTGCAACGTCCTATTTACCAGTACCTCGCATCTTCCGAGACCTTTGCGTCGTCCTGCAAGCACGAACGTTACATAACAAGACTACTTAATAGTGCTCACTTCCTGGACCACGTACGACACCAATCAGCGCAAGGGTATCGGAATTCGCCTCCAAACCACTCGAAGAACCTTCCACCACCCCCTTGAATCACCTCGGTTGCGCATTATGAAACCCACTGAGACTCATCTTCCTGGTTGTGTCCCTCGTGGCCCTATGATCCGAGAAGTTGTATGTAAAGCGTCAAACTGATTGAATATGTCCGGCGCATTTTCACCGAGAAACCATCCTTGAAGATATTCGGTAAATGAAGGGCTTCTTCGCTCTTGTCACCCCCTGACCCCTGTAGGCATCTGCTTCGGTCACCAAATCATCGTTAAGGCCCTTGAATCCCGCATTACAGAAGGAAAATGGGAAGTCTCTGTGACGTCCATCCATCTTACCCATCTCAGCAGGGCCCTCTTTCACACACACAAACTCGTGCGTTACTCTTTCCCTCGCGTCCTATGTCTTTCGCCCTCGAACTGGCAACGCTTATTGGTCGTGGGTAGAATCTGCAACTGTTCCACCAGAGAGAGGTCACGAAGTGCCTTCTCAATGCCCACCTGCTCGGTTCGTCGAACGCGGAACACAACCAAGGCTCTGTGATATTCAACCCCGAGTCGGCGCCTTCAACAGCGGATCTCGAGTCGGAGGCGCTGCGCATCCACCTCAAGTCCGTTCACGTGCTCACGTTCCAGGGACACCCCGAATTGACTGAACCAGTCATGCGTATATTGATCTCCAAAGAAGCTGATGCATTACCCAAGGATCTTGTCGATGATGCGCTTGCGCGAGCAGGGCTGCCAACTGACGCCATCGACAAGGTAGGAAGGGTGATGTGGGGCATCTTGGGGATCACCTCCAAATGCTAGGGCTGAAAACGAAATGTTGGCGTTGTTGTGTAACTTGTGTCATACACACCAATCTCGTGTCAGTACAAAGTGTAGATGGTTTCCCCTTACTGTACTTTTGACTTCCCCTAATAGAGCGTTTACCAGTGTAAAATCTCATGATTTGCATCCGTTCTTGTCATGACGTTGTACGTAATGTTTTAAATAAGAGGAAGAAACCAGCAACACGGGACTGAGCAACCCAGCAACGGTCATCGTCAAGCCTTATAGGTGGCGACATTCGAGCTGACTTCGTCGTTGAGATCAGGCTCGGTGGCCCGTAGCGTTACTCGTCCTGCGTCGATGTTCATTTCACTCTTTTCGGTGGCGTACGGCACGCATTCGATAGCAATGGTCGGAGCGAACGACGTGATTGGCGCTGCAGCGACCGGATTCCAGCACCAGTTCCTTTGTGGCCACCGAACAACCTTACATGTTCGATGGTAGCGGAGATGATGCAGATCCTGGAAGCCCAGTCTCAGTGCATGCGACGTGTTGATATCCCCAAGGCTCGCTGAAGCGAAGTATATTCCTCATCTACACGGATTGCGATGTCAGCACCCTCAATGATAGGCTGGCGCACTCGCTGAAGTCAAGCATGCAGCACTGCACTCAGCCCGAGATCCACTGGAATCTGAAAAAAAGTGACAAGTCGTATTGTTGCATGGGTGCTCTGTAGGAAGAATATACTACGACGCAACACCAAGTCCTTTCATCAAGATACCTGTGTCGAGAAAATATGATTGAAACGAAGATGCGTACCGATGACAGGAAACGTACATTAAGCAGGGCTACCCCCGGAAAACAAACTGGTTGTGGAGCTTTCTTCAGCGTCGTCGGCTCCCGCCCCCCAGATCCTAGACTCGTTCTCTCTCCACTCTGCATATTTATTGAAGACGCACCGTGCATCACGGATGAGGTTGTCCAGAAGGCCCTTATGTTCTTCTGTGAGGTGCGAGTATTCATCAGCCTCCGTTTGATCCTCGCTGGTGGGCTCGGCTTGAATGCACGGGGCATAGGGGTATGATGGTACTCGGGCCCAGAAACGCTCCAACTCCTTTACCACTTTCGCCCTCCAGCATCTCCAAACGACCGTGCCGTCGGGTATAATGCGACTCAATACCGTGTCGGGATTAAACTTCAGTGGATATTGGTGGCTGTCCCCTAGAACCAAGCAGGCAAAGACTGCCGCTTGCGCCCTCGTCCCGAGCATCCATTTTTCCATCTGCGCAGAAAGCCCCCGAGATAGGAGTTCCCAACGCACGTTCTCTTTCTCATGCGACGTCACATATAAATGATACCCTCCAGATGCGGCGAAGGATATGAGGAACGAGATTTGGCCAAAGAACGAGCAGCGTGGGATGAGGAGGAGCTGGACTGCGGACTGCGTATACAAGAGGATAGAGCTGAGTCCGATGGCGTGGAACTTCGTTTGTGGCAGCGTCCCTATGGAATAATCCAGTTCGAACACCCCCTTGGTGACTGCGTTCACGTCCACTTCTTCTCCCTTCAAGACGATTATACTTCCATCCTCTAGAAATATCAACCCATCCCCCGCCGGCGAAGCAGCCGATGGCACTGGAACACGGATCTTCAGTGTTGCCGTCCCTAGGGCAAGGGATGAGAAGCCACTGCTGACAATACCGAGGAGAATAAGGGATGCACAAAGGGGATCCTTCCCGAAAAAGCAGAAGACACAAGCTAGTATGCTGACCAACGATGGCGCGATTGACCAGAGCGCGAGAGGAGGGTGAAATCTGGATTTGGGACTGATCCGGACGAATTCATATTTCTGCTTGGTGCCACTCGTAACCCGTGTGTGCTGTCGTGAGGGAAACGAAACGACTGTGACCGCGGCAGACTCAGAGCCCTCTGTCTTCCTTCGCTCGCTGCTGTCCTTGGAGAGTTGGAGAGACCTGGAGGGTGAGTTCGTGGACTCCGCTGCCATCAGATACCCCAGATATCCCGTGCGTAATTTTGTTCCGGAAAATGAGCCGCTGTATTCGGGGCCAGACTTTCCAGCGAGCCCGAAGGCGATTGCGGGGGATTTGTTTTGTCCGCGAAAAATGCTGTTCCACACTCGAGAGTTCGCTATTTGGCCGAATTTCTTTGCGACGGTGATGGTTCCTGGATAGTTGTACCATCCCGCCCATCGCCGATCTGCGTATAAATGGATAGTCTCCAGTGCATTGACTGCATTGTCACCTCCAAGTAGCCCCGCAACGCCACACGTGTTCAGCTTGTAAGTCGAGTGATTGATATTATGGATGACCTGGCTGAGGGTGGGCATTTGTAGTTGGGCGTTCGAGTCTCTGACCTCTGCCCTTGCATGACTGACCTTATATTTTGGACCCTTCCCATTGTTTCACAGGGCGACGGGAGTTATTGATTAATCTGGGTCGTTCAACTTGCGTATTGCCTCGTTTCTCTACCTCCGAGTCGGCAAGTTGGCTTGAGCGCCTTTTGGATCTTCTGTGACAGATAGTAATGCCACCTGTGGACGACTGTCAGCCTTGTGGATGGACCCTAGGGTCATTTCGCGCCTCATGTCAAGCTTTCGCAATACCAAAGGGCTCATGTAACACCCTGCAACATATCCACTTGGAGGCCAAGGACGCTCCGAGTCGTTGGTCAACTTCTAGCGCCGTAAGAAATTCTGCAAATTGTGTGAAGGACAATCACGATTGATGAACTGAATGACGTGGCGCTCCGTCACTATCAGAACGACCGTCTTCTGATCGCAAAGCATAGGGTCTGGGTTGGGGATGGAACTACTAGGCGCCCCGCGGGCCTTGCTTGACCCACTTTCGATTGATGGGTCCTGCGATACCTACTCATTTCCGGATACACGTTCGTTCAGCCGCCATTACACCTGTTCCAGGTTCCTTGATTTTCAATTAGTACCAAAAGGAAATCGATAAGGGCCCCCAGTTCCGATCGGTGGCATTGAACGTTGAACAATGATCGGTGTAATGGAGGCGCGTAGTACACGGTACAACCGTCTCCAACGGAGTTTGAGAAAGGTTGGCTTTCTCAGGGACTCGTGACCCGTGGTTCGGGTTCGTGCGACGTGTTCGTTTCCCCTCGGGCCGATAGCCTCAGAGAAACCGATTAAACTCCTCATTTGCGTGGATTGCAATATCCGTTCGTCAGGCTGGTGCGATCAAGGCAGCAAGGAATTTTGGCCGGGATGCTCGTAAGTCAAGTATATGGTACCGCGCTCAGGCTATCTTAGATATATTAGATCTGAAAAGGCAGCAAAACGTCTCGTTGCACGGGTACTCTATATTGAGGGGACATACTACGTAACACTGGGTCCTTCATCAATTGAGACTGAGATGCCCATTTCGAAACAAAGATGCGCGGGGCCTACAAAGGGCGCGGACGTTAAACATGACTATCCCCAGAAAGTAGGTGAGCTTTCCAGTTTTCTTCGGCGTCGTCACCTCGTTCCTGCAAGACCTTGGACTCGTTCTCTCGCCAATCAGGATATTTCTTGAAAACGCACCAGGCGTCACTGATGAGGTCGTCCAAAAGCTTTTTATCCTCTTCTGCAAGCTGCGAGTACTCACTAACCTCCGTTTTATCCTTGTCGTTGGGCTTCACTTGGATACGCGGGGAGTAGGGGCGTGATGACGCTGGGTCCCAGAAATGGTCCAACTCCTTCACTACCTTCATCCTCCAGTATCTCCAAACTGGCGTGTCGTTGGGTATAACGCGAGTTAACACAGCGTCGGGGTTAAGCTTGAGGGTATATGGGCGGCCGTCTCCTAGAACCAGACAGACGAAGACTGCCATTTGCGTCCTCGTCTTGAGCGTCCATTTTTCCATTCGCGCGGAAAGCACTCGAGAGAGGAGTTCCCAATGTACGTTCTCTCTCTCATGCGATGCCACGTACAAATGGTAGCCTCCCGATGCGACGAAGGAGATCAGGAAGAGAATTTGGCCAAAGAGGGTACAGCGTGGGGTAAGGAGGAGTTGTACCAAGAACTGCACGTACAAGAGGACCGAGCTGACCCCGATGGCGTGGAACTTCGGATGTGGCAGTATCCCTTTGTCATAATCGAGTTCGAACTCCCCCTTGGTGATTACGTTCACGTCCGCTTCCTCCCCTTTCAAGATGACTCTACTTCCACCCTCTGGAAACATCAACCCATCTCCCGCTGGCGAATTGGGGGACGGTACTGGAACACGAATCCTTAGGGCCGCTGTCCCGAGGACAAGGGACGAGAACCCACTGCTGACAATGCCGAGAAGAATCAGGGATGCGCAGATGGGATCGTGCCCAAGAAGACAGAGGATGCAAGCTAGTATGCTGACCAGTGATGGCATGACTGACCAAAGCGCGAGAGGAGGATCGAATTTGGATTTAAGATTAATCGGGATGAAATTATGTTTCCCGCCGGTGCCGCTCGTGATTCTCTTGTGCTGTTGTGGAGGAAGCGAAATGATTGCGACCGTGGCAGAGCTCCCGGTCTCCCTCCCTGGGGTGCCGTCCTCCTTGACGAGGGAGAGCGACTGGGAGGGAAAGTCTGCGCGGAGTGACTCCTGTGTTATCAAATAACCAAGGTACCCCGTGCGTAATTCGGTCCCGGAGAACGAGCCGCTATAATCAGGGCCAGACTTGCCAGCAAGGTTGAAAGTGGTTGCGGGGCATTCGTTTGGTCCAGGGAAAATGCTGTCCCACACTCGATGGTTGGCCATCTGGCCAAACCTCTTGGCTACGGTGACGGTTCCTGGATAGTTGTACCATCCTGCCCACCTCCGACCCTCGTATAAATGAATGGTCTCTAGTGCATCGACCGCATTGTCGCCTCCCAGTAGTCCCGCAACGCCGGACGTGTCTAGCTTGTAATTCGCCTGATTGATATTATGGATGGCTTGGCTAAGGGAGGGCATCATAGTAGGATGGTTGCGTCTCTGACCTCCTGCCCTCGCGCAGGCCTTATATTTGGCAGTGCTCCACCCTTTCACAGAATGATGCCGTTGATTCGTGTTGTTCTGCATGGAATTCGCCTCGTTTCTCTGCTTGGTGAAGGGGCCTGGGCTCTTCTGGGCTCTTCTGTGACGGACGATGACACGTGTGAGCTACGGTCAGCCTCATAGATAGACAATCCGAACCTTGGGGTCGTTCATCCCCGGTGCCATCCCAAGAGTGGATGATCAACTCCGCACCTTTTACCACTGGCTTGGCCGGGGAAAAGTACATATTTTTTTTGAGAGCGAGGAAGATTCGTCGGTCAGGTGCTTTGCAAGGTGCGTGCAAGACGTAGACACCGATCAGTGGTTGAACCGGTTGTGCACGATCATTGGAGTCGTGTTTCAAGGACCCTGGACCCATCCATCGCATGATCCACGTTAGCACACTCACCAACGCCGACAAGTAAACATGCAAGGAAATGCCGGTGTGAATTACCGTATTTATAAAGGACGTCCAAACAAGTAGAGATTCAAGGGTAGAGAAGGACGTTGAAATTCAGACGGCGTCACTGCCGAGCCTGCGAACAGGGCAGCACGTTGTGACCAGGTTGCGCCAGTTCCGCCATCTCGCCACTACACCTCGTCTGTTTCTGCGTTGGTTGTTGACGGACGACAAAGCAACAATTCCAGAGTTGTTTACGCCTCGGTTCTGCTCTTTCCTGGGCGTAGGCCGGTCGTTCTGACCCGGAGCGCTTATCGAACCTCTCACCAACGCAACACAGCACGCGTCCTTCTTTTCCGTCACTTTTCTGCCGATTTCCTTCGATCCCTCCTATTTCTTACTACCACTCTATACCCTAGTTTCGAAAAGGTTACCCTTGCAGCTTCCAGCAAATCTTTCATTCGGATCCAGTCCACACTTGGTCCCGTTATGTCCGCTCCGACGACTTCAACCTCCTCTTCCTCACTGGCCGGTCCAAACGGTCAAACTCCCCATCTCATGCTCGAAAACAACGAGGAGAAGAACAGTGTGGTCATTAAAGTCGGAATGGTCGGGGATTCGCAGATAGGCAAGACGAGTCTCATGGTCAAGTATGTGGAGGGTAGCTTCGATGAAGATTATATCCAGACGCTGGGTTCGTACCTCACTCTAACGAGATCGTCCATCGCTCAACGCACTTTCATCAGGCGTTAATTTCATGGAGAAGACGATATCCGTGCGACGGACAACCATCACATTCTCCATATGGGACCTTGGTGGGCAACGAGAATTTGTGAACATGCTACCTCTTGTTTGCAACGACGCCGTCGCCCTACTCTTCATGTTTGACCTTTCGCGAAAGTCGACGCTGAACTCGGTGAAAGAGTGGTATCGACAAGCAAGGGGGTTCAACAAAGTGAGTGGTGAATGCTCTGCGTGCGACGTCGTATGCAGGATACCGGGACGTGTCTGCTCAAGTGCTACGGTTTTCCTTTTATGACGTCCAAACGAGATCTCGTGGCCACGAAACTCATACCATCCTTTCGCAGACCGCAATTCCATTCTTGATTGGGACGAAATTTGACACGTTTGCAACCTTCCCGCGTGATGAACAGGAGGAGATTACTAAACAGGTTTGTCAACTTGTTGATTCGTTCGGACTTATCCACCGACGAGTCCGCAGGCGAAGCGATTTGCTCGGGCAATGCACGCCTCGCTCATCTTCTGTTCCACATCCGCATCGATCAATGTTCAAAAGATCTTCAAGATAGTGCTTGCAAAGGCATTTGACCTGAAATGCGTGATTCCAGAGATCGAAGGTGTTGGAGAACCGGTGCTTATTTATGTGGACGTGTAACATTGTGGATAGAATGTTCTTTCAAACGAAGGGACGATGGAGGTGTGCTGGCTGAACGAACAAGTGGGAAGTTTGCCAAGGTGATGTTGTTTCGAGTTCGAGGGTGCCTTGACGCTGAACTACGTGGTGATCGGGACTTTAGGAAGTTGGTCGACTCCGCCACTCAGCATTGGGATTTCTGTGGCAGCTCATTATACCAACCATCGTACGGCACGCCTCCTGACGTTGTCTCTTGTTTCTTTACGACCGTGGACTGTTCAGCTTCTCGATCACGGACGCTCGGATCGGGAGTCTTTGTTCCGGGTCACTACTCTCTTTCATTCACCATTGTCGCTATCTATCTTAACACGTTAGTTTGCAGTATTCACATTGCCCAATCAGCTGTTTTCCCTCCAACCTTTTGTCACGTTTACTTGCTTCTGCATCGCCGTCCTGTTCGTCCCCGAAAACTTGCCATCTTTTTCCCCAAACAGTCTTCACTACAAACCAACGCAGCATATTCTCCAAAACTGACACCACCCTTTACGCTCCTTTCAAGTACCCTTTCTTGGTGGGACGTCTTGTACTGTTGCTATGCTCGATACATTCCCAACCATGTCCTAATGCTTTCGTATGGTAATCTCGTTATTTAAAGCATCGTGAGGGGTGCAAGCCCTTCGCGGGACCCTGAGCTTCGCAGTCCCTTGGATGTACAGGAGTCACCTCCGAACGAAGGCAGTGCCAGGGCGTTGCCAGTAAGTCAACCACCCTGCTTCGGACGGTCGTCTGCTCTGATCCTGATAACGCGAAACTCGGTGGAGCTTATCTCCGAGCCCTGGCCGGGTTTCTCTCATGCCACATGGCCTCTCGCTGTGGCATATCACTTGCTGAGCCACCGATTTCTGTTCTTCAGGGGTAGATTTCGTATGAAGGGCATCTCCTTGACAGCGCAATAGGCCATCGAAACGGACCCATGGCACACCTTATCGAGAGGCAAATGCAGGGAGCCGAGGACTACGCTTTCAGCTCACATCGGCGATCCATCCTGCCTCTCTTTACAAAAGGACCGCCTGCGTTGGAGTCCTTGTGAGTTTGCCCAGGGTCCTGTTTGCTCGCTGGCGACGTTTGCCATGCTTTATTTCAAGTGGTTGTGCACTCTGACGTTGTTGTCTACCCTGGGGTCGTCATGCGATGCGTCTATACTGACTCCGTTGGGTCATACGTCGAATGGCACCCAGCGCCGTGATTCCGCTTCGTACGTTCAAGCAGCGTACTTTACGAACTGGTATCGTCGATCCACTGCCTCTGGTGCACGCTCTAACGTCCCACTCGTCCGCAGGGGTATATACGCTGCCAACTTTCGTGCGTGTCAAGTTCATCGATGCCTGAGCTGCGTCGTTGACCGATCTGCCATAGAACCGACAGACATTGACCCAAGCCAACTGACACACATCTTGTATGCGTTCGCAGACGTGTCCGCTGACACCGGCGAAGTCTTCCTGACCGACAGCTGGGCAGACGAAGAGGCATGCCTGTCACAGCCCGTCGAGACGTCTTTGACTGACGACTATTCTAGAAACACTTTCCCGGCGACTCTTGGAACGACCCGGGCAACAACTTGTACGGTTGTTTGAAACAGGTGACGTCGGCCATGACCAGTCATCCATGCAATCGTCGCTGACGCCGGGCATCCAGCTCTACCTGTTGAAGCTAGCCCATCGGTGCGCTTCTATGCATCTCGCTTTCGCATCGGAACTCACGCTCTATCAAAAAGACATCTGAAAGTCTTGCTATCGATCGGCGGTTGGACGTATTCCCAAGAGGGCCACTTTTCGTTCCTCACCGACAGTGGTCTCCGAGGGACTTTTGTCGCGAGCGTCGTTCAGTTAGTCAAAGATTATGGGTTCGACGGAATGTAGGCGTCTGACCTCTTCATCGTCTTGAATGTTCAACGCAAGCGCATGTAGAGACATCGACTTTGAGTACCCGGCAAACGAAGCAGAAGGTCAAGGTTTTCTCGATCTTATGACGTCCATAAGAGACGCGTTTGATGATCTTGCGATTACAAACGGGGATACCACACCCTACGAGTTGACGGTAAGCTCTGTTCTTTCTTACGCGACGTGGATCACGTTGAAACTTTTGATTTCTAGGCTGCAGTATCGGCGGGATCCCAGAACTATGCATACTATCTGATCGCGCAGTTGGACCGGGTCCTCACTTATTGGAATTTGATGGTGCGAGAGACGTCGTTTCGTTGTGCATCACGAACTGACGTTTTGCTCGCAAGGCGTACGATTATGCTGGGTCATGGCTATCATTTGTAACAGTTCCGTTTCACGAGCACGTACCAGTTCTTGACATTGTCAACTCCAGACGGACAACCAGGCGAATCTGTACGGCGGCTCGAGAACAGGCGTCAGCACAGACGCTGCCGTCAACCACTACATTTCTTCTGGTGCGACTCCCGGAAAGATCGTCATGGGTAACGCCCTTCTTTTTCCTCCACAAAAAGAAGCCATATATGAAACGAGATCCACAGGAATACCGCTCTACGGACGCGCCTTTGAGAACACGGATGGGATAGGACAACCATATAACGGGGTGAACCAGGGTAGACGTCCGTCCATGCTAGGTCTGCTAATCCCCTGATCCAGGTCGGCCCTGCGACATACGCGTACAAGGACCTCCCCCTGCCCGGCGCGCTCGTGTTCGAAGACCTCGAAAGCGTCGCGAGCTATTCGTACGACCCAGACAAACGCGAGCTCGTCTCGTACGACGTACCCGACGTCGTGCGCATCAAAGCGGAATACGCCAGGGCCAAGTCGCTCGGGGGATGCATGTTCTGGGAGGTGCGTCACGTTCACGATCGCGTGCGTCGCCGACACGTCCAACGGAACCAACGTATCATAGCTCTCGACAGACAAGACAGGCCCAGACTCACTCGTCCAGACCGCCGGTTCGACCCTCGGTCAGCTCGATCAGACGCCGGTGAGTCGCCCCCGCCCGTGCTGTGCCCGCGCCGCCTCACGCACGCTCCCTTCGCCCGCTGTAGAACCACATCGCGTAAGTCTCTGCGTGTTTGGCGACGTACGCTCGACGCTTTCCCTAGATATCCGGACAGCAAGTGGGACAATGTACGGAACAACATGGCCGGGTCGACAGCGAGTCCTGGGCCTGCGACCGGCGGTGCATCGCCGTCTGCATCACCGACGTCCACGACGTCGACCCAAGCACCGTCGCCCTCCTCCACGTCCGCGCCACCGTCGTGTCTCTGCGCGAACGTGTCCCCCTGGTCTTCGACGGTAAGTACCCCCGAACCGCCCCGCATCCTCTCACGCTTCCCTTTGACCCCCACTCTAGACCGTCTATTGGGGCGGCAGCGAGTCCGTGTACGGTGAGGCGTTCGTTCTCCTCGGGGACCCGACCCGATAGGGCTCACCGCTTCCTCTCAGATGGCCATCTCTGGACGGCAAAGTGGTGGACGGAGAACGACATGCCGGGTGGTCCAGGTACGCACCGACGTTTTCCACCCGCGTCACGCCCAACTAACGGGATGGTAGCAGGCGTATGGGTGGACGAGGGAACATGCGATTGATGTGGATCGGGCGCGTCGGCCGACGTGGTCACGCTCGATGGATCGGAGGAGAGGTGAAGCAAGGTGGTCTCTTTTCGTCGTTTTGCACGTACACTATAGACTCGTTGAACGAGACCGTCATGGTGGATGCAAGACAGATTGCGACAACGCGGGGCTCTCTCTCGACTAGCACATATACATTGCACAGAGTGGTGGACACAGACATGGAGCGCGTGTGCGGGAATGGACGACAATAAATAAGTCCATGGTACGACGATGCGATGAACAAGTAGAAAAGAAACAGTGCCTTTCCTTTGAAATGCTGCTCTAGAAGAAGAAACGCGCGCGTTCCGGTTGCAGAGATGATACAAGCGTCCTTGACGGAGGAGACCGGAACGGTCGCAAAGAGAAAAAGAAGAAAGCGAACCAGGGAGACATTTCCGCACAAGAGAAGATGGGAACAGAAAAGACAAGAGAGAACGGGACGACCCACGACCAGCGCGTACGGGACCTTTGTTGGTGAGATCTCCTACCCCATGACGTGACCATAGTTGACGCTCTCGCTGAGGTGTTCGTTGGCAGGGTTGTACGTAAACCCTTTGAATTGGTCCTGGACCGTCTCCGACAGGTGCGAGTCCTCCACCACCGAATCTTGGGCTTCTTCGTTGGTGAAATCGGGATCAAAGTTGGCCACGTCGAGCACCGATTCCTAGACGACGACCAGGTGAGAAGACGAGCGAGAGAAGAACAGGCACCGCAGGCGCTGCTTACCACGCTCGGTTTGAACGGCGGTTGTATCTTCTTTTGTAGGAGCCTATCGCATCGGGTTTAACGTCGCCCTCGACGACGGTCCGTTGGACACACTCACAGGTTCCAGTCCATGTATTTAGAAAAGAAGGGGTGTCTCTTGATCTCCTCTCCGCCGTTGGCACCGAGCCGTCGCGTGGGGTCACGCAGGAGAAGCGCGGACATGACGCTCTTGGCTTCGCCAGAAATGTCGGGTGGGAATACGAGCGGATCCATGAGGATCCGTTGATACATCGTGTTCACATTTTCGTCGTAGAATGGGGGGAGACCAGTCTGGCAAGAGATTGGCACGTGCGCTGTCAACAAGGAACGTGCATACCATCATCTCGTATAAAAGGACGCCGAGCGTCCACCAATCCACGGTCTTGGTGTAACCCTGGCTCTCCAAGAGTTCCGGTGCGATGTATTCTGGGGTTCCACAGAACGCTGAAGACGACGTTGGATCAACAGCCAGACGAAAATGCTGGTCTCGAGCTCACTGTTTGTCTTTTCCGTTTCCGACATGTTTAGTTTACAGAGTCCTCGTGTAGGGATGAGATGGCGATCAAGATGGAGGAAGGAATGTCATACCGAAATCACAGAGGGCTATATGGCCCGTGTAGTCAAGAAGGATGTTTTCGGGCTTGAGATCGCGATAGACGACGTTGAAGCTATGCAAGTGCTCGAGGGCACAGAGCAACTCTGCAGCGTAGAAGCGACTGCGATCTTGGTCGAACTTGCCTTCGCGTTGCAAATGATAGAACAGCTCTCCGCCGTTGACTGGACATGGATCGATCAAACTGTAGGACGACGGTGGGACGACACACGCACCAAAGGACATGACCAAGTAGAGCTTGTCTGGATTCTGGAAGGAAAACTTGAGGGGGACGATGAAGGGGTTGTTGACCAACGCCAAGACGGTTCTCTCTGCCAAGATGTGGGTGATCTCTCCGGGGCGCGAAGCGATGTGGGCCTTGCGTATGGTCTTGAGGGCATAGACGCGCATGGTGTCCTTTTTTCGTACTTGCATGACCTTGCCAAAGGAGCCCTTTCCGATGACCTTGAGCAAGTCAAAGGCCTCGATGGTGAGGGGTTCTGCGCGGGTGGGGCGGTAATCGACCTTGAGATGGAAAGAGCCGCTGCCTGCGGTGGCTGAATACCACTGATCGGAGGCGTGCTGAGATGGCAAGTCAGATAGAGGCGGTGCGGGGTATGCCAAGTGGGCGCACATGACCGTCTAGCGCGGGCGTTATCTGGGCGCGTGCCATAAGCAGGTCGTTTCCCATGTCTTCCTGGCTATGCACGGCGGTAGCGGTGCGTAGGTAGGCAGAGACGGAGATGTTGGACGTGCGGGACACGTCGCTGGGAGAGATCGTCAGTGCGGGTGCTTGCGCGGTGAGCGGGTGCGTACAAGGTAGCGCGGTAGTTCCACACTGGATTTGCGAGATCGCCGCCCATGGCGTCGACGAGGACCTGGTTGTTGTCGAACTCGAGGACGATGTAGGGGAGCCACCAGTGACGCTTTCGCTGGAGGCTTTCCCTGTTGCTTGCGGGTCGTCTCGGTGCTGGGGGAGAGGATTCGATGGCCTTCTGGATGACCTCCGGGACCTGCACGCCGGGTGGGAGGGAGAGACCGCGGCCTGTCGATCGGTGAGCGGAGGTCGGCACGGGGACTCGGAGGGGACGCACCAGAGAAGATGCGGATGGTGAGCATCCCGGAGCGGAGGTGGGCCTGCTGGTCGGTGGAAGGTCTGGGCGTGGACGGGCGAGAGGATATCGGGGTGACGGATCGCGAGAGGACAGCATTGTCCTTGGTCTCTGGGAGATTGGATGAGCGGGGGAGGCGCGGCGGTGAGAGGAGAGGAGAGACGTACTTTTTGAAGCTGCGAGTTTCCAGGACATGGTTGGAGGGGAAAGAGGGGGGGATGGGCGTGAAAGATAAGATGCTTCTGGATGGGAACTACCTTCCTCTTTACTCGCCTCCACAAAAAAAATGTCTCGAGTAGCGCTGTGGGCCGCCGAGCCCGACCTCGACGACGAGATCAACGACGTCGACATCCCCCTCGCCATCCCATCCTACCCCCCCGCCGACATCTACGACGACCCCGCCAACCTCCCCCTCGACGAGTCCACCCTCGCCGCCGTGCAGGCCCAGATCGCACAGCAGACCGCCTTTTCCCAGATCCCAGACGTCGTCAAGCACGTACGTCGTCCATCCTCGCTCCCCGTGCCCCTCTGATCCTTACTAGTTCATCGTCCACTTTCACCAAGCCGTCCTCGACAACAACCTCCCCGAAATCACCCTTGCCTACGAGTCCGGCTGGAACCGCCTCACTGAGAAGTTCTACGCAAAGACAGAATGGCCCGAGGCAGAGACCATCGCCCCCCTCGTCCGCGACGACCAGATCTTCCTCGTCCTCTACCGCGAGCTCTACTATCGTCACGTCTACTCCCGCTTGCAGCCCAACATCGACGACCGCTTCCATTCGTACGAAAACAGCTGCGAGCTGTTCAACTATCTGCTCAGTGCGTCTCGTCGTTTCCTCTCCGTCTCGTCCTCATATCACCTAGATTCGGACGGGCCCGTACCCCTCTCGCTCCCCGCCCAGTGGCTGTGGGACATCATCGACGAGTTCATCTACCAGTTCCAGTCCTTTGCCCTCTTTCGATCCCGCGCCGCCAACAAAACGGACGACGAGCTCGCCATGCTCGGCTCCGAAGGCGGCGCTCAAGCATGGACCAGCTACAGCGTCCTCAACGTCCTCTACTCCCTCATCCAAAAGAGCCACGTCAACGAATGGCTCAAGGCCCGCGCAGAGCGCAAGTCCGACGACGAGATCGAGTACGTCCCCGTGTGCGCAGAGCGCCACCGACTGACGGGCAACACGACAGACACATCATCGGCGAGTACGGCGCGCGCCCACTCTATCGCCAACTCGGGTATTTCTCGCTCATCGGACTGCTGCGCGTCCACGTGCTTCTCGGCGACTTTACGCTCGCCCTCAAGATCATGGAACAGGTGGGGTTGGGACTCGGCATGGGTCAAAAGGCACCGTTCACCGCACCCACGGCGGCACACGTCAGCACGGCGTACCACGCTGGCGTGTGTTATCTGATGCTCAGGCGAGTCACGGACGCGGCGAGGGTGTTTACGGGATGCCTCAACTGGGTCATGCGCGCGCGACAATACCACACGCGAAGTTACCAGTATGACCAGGTGCGTCCGTGACCGGACCCGTTCGGCGGTGGTTGACGCGGTGCAGATCAACAAAACGGCGGATCGCATGTATGCGCTGCTCGCGCTGTGCAATACCCTCGCGCCGACACGGCTGGACGACAACGTGATGAACATCGTACGGGAGAGGTATGGCGACCAGATGGCGCGCATGGCCCGGGGGTGAGCGTCTCCTTGTGGGCTAACGTCGGATCAACTCACGCACGCGCAGGGAAGAGGGTCTGAGCACGTTTGAAGAAATCTTTCTCTATGCCTGCCCGAAATTCATCACCGCAAACGGACCGCCGTACGACGACCCGACGACGCTGGGATTGCTGCTCAACCCACCGGCACCATCGTCACCGACGTCGCCGTCGACGCAAAACAACCCGGCATCCGATCCGACCCATCGCCACCTGCGCGCGCTCAAGGCACATTTTCTGTCACTGACACCGGTGCCCGTTCTTCGCAGTTTGCTCAAATTGTACACGTCCCTGGATGCGCGCAAGCTGGCGGGGTTCCTCGATGCGGGTGTGGACGAAGAGGAGGTGTTGAGCTGGATGATGGTGATGAAGAACGCGGGACGATGCATCGGCCGCATCAACATTGCCGCGGGGGCGGACAAGGACGAGGAAAAGAGCGCGGGCACGAACAGTTCGTCGTCCGGCAGCCTGCTCGACGGCGAGTGGATGTCCATCAGCGACTTGAATTTCGTGATCGACGAGGTGCGTTGACGGGTCGGGCGCGAGGTCGAGCCGGGACTGACCTTGGTGCGGACACAGAACATGATTCACATTGCAGAATCGACGGTCGGGAGGCGTTATGCGGGGTGGTTTATCCGGAATTCAGAGTATGCGGCGCGGGTGCTGGATGGGTTGCGTGCGTCGCCGTTGCCGGGGTCTGTGCCGGTGCCTGCGAAAGCACCGGGCAAGGAGGGTGATGCAAAGGGGGAAAAGAACGCTACGACGAGAAGTGGTGGACAAAAGGTGGCCTGGGGCAAGTAGTGTAGAGTGTCGATCACGTGTTTCGGAGAGGGGGCAATACGAGTCCGCCTGCAGACCGGTTTCACATCGACACATGTCGCACTCGAAACTGACGTCGTTGGCGACAACGACCCTCTCGCTCCTCCTCGAGCGACAGCGCCTCCAATCGACCCATCCAACCCTCCACCTCGCACAGATCGTCACCAACCTGCGCACCCTCCGCAGCGGCATCATCGCACTGGACCCTGCGTCCGGATTCACAGACGGGGGCGGGGACGACGCCGTAGCAGCGCTCCGGGGACAGTATGAACGACTGCGGGGCATGCTGGGCGTGGAAGAGGCCGAAAAGGCCGCATTGACGAGGTGCGTTCCGGATGTATCCGCTGCCCATCGACCATCGACCAACGGTCATGTCGGTCTACGACACCGAACCCCACAGCATCCCACTACCAGAGCCGCCATCCCCGACACTCCCCGCCACCCCAGAACGCAAACACACCCCCTCGCCCGCCTTTGAGCCCTACACGGACGAGCCCCGTCCAGACCCGCACGCGCTCGACGAGGACGGCATCCTCCTCCAACAGCGACACGTCATCCAAGGTCCGTCCCCCTCTTTCATCCCGCCCCTCTTCTCGCTAGTGACCCCTGCGCGACACAGACCAAGACGCACGGCTGGACCACCTCGAGTCGTCCATCCACCGACAACACCATATATCGCTGCAGATCAACGACGAGCTCGAGGTGCATACGGGGTTGCTGGGGGTGCTGGACACCGAGCTGGACGGGACGCAGGCGCGGATGGCCGGCGCGCGGAGACGGCTTGCGCGCGTCGCCCGCGGGGCGCGGGAAAACGGTGCGTGTGTGCGCGTGTGTGCGTGTCGTCGGGAGGGCTGACGTGGCGTGTAGGCTCGACGGTGACCATCGGCATGCTCATCCTCGTGCTGCTCGTGCTCATCGTCGTGTTCAAAACGTGACGTGCAGGGTGATGGTTCGTGCGACGTTTTACGCTGGTGACGTGCTTGGTTCAACGGAACGCATCGCGAGGGGCGACCATCTTATATTGGATACTACTACTATCTGCGATGCTTGTACTGACATACGGTCGTTGTGGACGATACCATAATATCGACACTGCTTGTCATCTTTCTGGCACCAGCTTCCGCCCCGTGCGAAGATGAGGGCCGGGGGTATCACGAGGGCGATGATAACTGCTTGCCTGGTGTAACGGCTACGTGTGTTCGACGCAGGCGGTTCGCCGCACGGTGGTCGGAGATACGAAAACGAATCGAGAGGCAGACGAGGGAGGGAGGGAGAGAGACGAGAAGACAAGGAATGGACACGGCAACGATGACGGAGGCGAGCGGAACAGCTGATCGAGAATGCCGACGCGGACGCACGTACTGGATGGCTCTCCGAGCTGCCAAGCTTCGAATACCCATGCGAGGGATGATTATCGCACCTCGCTGGAACTACTTGCCTAGGGAATCGAAGACGAGATGAACAGAGGTCGCTTCGGGAACATATGTGCATGTCCTCCGAGGACGTCATCGCACGAATCCCAGTCCCAGTTCGCCAACCGCGCATTCAGGCTCGTTCCCCAAGAGCCAACACTTTGTGTAGACGGCACGAACGGAAGAACAGCGGCGGTGGCGTGGTGATGGACAGGGCCATCCGGCATGGGTGGGTACAAATACACATAGCAACCCATCAATCGATCCATCGGTCACCATGTCCACGTCCCTGCTCTCAGCGGGCTTTTGTGCATGGCTGAGCGAGGCTTCTGCGGATGACCTCGACGACCTCCACGCTGGCTGCGCCGTCCAGCTGGTTCTCGTCCAGAGGTTAAACCAGCCAACGCGAACGGCCTCGACCAAGGAGAGGTACCGCGTCGTCCTCTCGGATGGCATCCACTTCGTCCACGCCGTGCTCGCGATGCAGCTCAACGCCCTCGTCTACCTCGGCGACGTCGCCAAGCACGCCATCGTGGTCATCGACAAAGTGATGTGTGCCTTTTTGCAACCCTCTGGCAGGAGGTGCTGTGCTTGCCTCGTCCGACGCCTCGATGATCATGCTCACGACCGACTAGAGTCCTCATCATCCTCGATCTACACGTCCTCTCCAGAGACGTTAAAGAGAAAATCGGAAATCCGGTCGCGGCGCCGGTCGACGCGGCTGGTAGGCATTAGACGCTTTACTACCCACTTCAAAAAGCATGTTGGCGACAACGCGTCACGCCAGTCCGATCTCGACGACGTAGATCGGGCCGCCCAGCTTCGTGCTGTTCGTTCCCCTCGTTGTATTCAAGGCGTGACGCTGGACGTCGTGGCTAGGTCGGATGCAGGTCAAGGTAGCTTGCATTGTATCTCACGCTGGCGACTCGTAGAGGTATAGCAAGGGGCGTTATCTGCACTTTGTAGCAAGTTTCCCATAAGCAACGTGTCGAACCCGGTGAACGCGAAGGAACAGGGCCTGGCACAAGGGGTCTGGTGAGAGCGTGAACCCAAGTGGTGCAACGACACAAAGGTATTTGGTACATACGAACAACAATCACCATGTTACTCCTCTCGGGAGGCTTTTGTACATGGCTGAACGAGGCCCCCCCGCGACGCGGTCTACGCTGTCCAATTGCTTTCCGTCCAAAAGCTGAATGACGCCTCGGCCAACGACCAATATCGCGTCCTCCTCTCGGACGCAGCTCAACCACCTCGTTCATCTCGGCGATGTTGTCAAGGCGAGATCTATGTATATATGGGCAGAGCCGGAACACTAAGATTGTCTATGCATGTAAGCCGAGCAGGAAATTATATGGGAGGGCTTTTCCGATTGGAAACAGAGTTTTCTGATCTACAGTGACATAGTCTTGATCAGAGTGATACAAGGCCAAAGAGGCATGTACATATGTTTTATGCAAGTTTGCTCAAATTCATTTAGGTCGCCTGGCCCACCACTCTTGCATGGCATTCCTTCATGTCGTCGCCAAATCATTCATACGGCACGGGAAGTGGTGGTGGGTAGACGGTGAATGTTCCAGGCAGTACGTCTCCCTGTTCTGAAGATGTCCTTCTACTCTTGCTTGTGAACCGTCGCACTCTATCCTTCGATCGATGCTTCTCGACGCGTCTCTGCGTTTGCCCGTTTGATTTGCACATCTTGATGTACCTCTTCCTGTGGCCAGTCTGAACGATGCTCGCCACCGTCTGTCATGTCCACAAAGTCTTTCGATAAGTCGATCTGATTAACATTATTACAGGTCTCTGTACATGAACCTGTGGGAAAAAAAGTTCTTTGACAACATCATCGACAACCTCGTTTCGCACTGTTCGCCTCGACCAAGAGTGGCGACAGAACACCAAAGTTGAAAAGCATCAAACGCGCAACGACATCCTCTCACGATGTACATGTTAGGCTTGGGCGAGCGGCCCAGTCACTTCCGATTCAGTCATTCAGAACATATCATCCAGGTGCGTGCCGAATAAACGTTGTCCCTTTTACAGTTTGTTCCCAGACTACTTGATCCCTGATGAAGTTCCAGTACGACATTTGATGGTTGCCTGGTCAGCCTGAGGTCCGGTCGATGACCGAAGAATCGACACACACTGGTATTCGAAACAGTGTATAGATTAGCCTCCGTTGCCGGCACCCTTGTAGTCAAACAATGTGTCATAACTCGAGGCGATAGCATCTTGTACGTAAAGTAACATTTTGGTATTGTAACGTGACGTACGATGACTACAGAAGCAGCAACCTATAGAGACCGGACAAGGGATGGCTCGACATCAGCGAGCACACCTTTTTAGATCGTTCCTCAGAAGACGGATCCGCTAAGGACAATAACGCCGACCACCGCTGCAAGAGCGACGGTCTTACCGACCAACGCCATGGAAACGCTGTGAGGCGAACCACTCGTAGCTACGATGCATGAAGCCTCGGACGCTTTTACATGCTTTATAGATGACTCACCTCCGACCAGGGGAGCGTTTGATGCGGTAGCGCTGCTGAACGTGCTAGGGGTGGAGAACGTAGGCGGGATTGAAAAGCCACCGATCGTCGGTAGACCTGGGACTACCATTGAAGGGTTGATGGCGGGGAAGGGCGACGATGGCAAGCTTGGACTCGATCCCCCGCCATTACTACCACTGCCGCCACCACTACTTCCACCATTGTTGCCAGAGCCAGAGCTCCCGCCGCCACCGGGTGTGCAGTTCTTGCTCCCAGCGATGCAGGACGTCCCGTCAAAGCAACCTTGAATGTACGTCAGCCCAGCGTCCTGGACATGATGAAAACTACATACATCCACCATAAGAGTCGTTACAGCAAAAGGTGCCGGGATTGCAATAACCCTGGTTGCCTGCGCAGCACGTCGAGCCAGCCTGGAGACAGGCTTGACCACCGCAAGTCTGAGCATCTTGAGAGCAGCATCTGTACGTGTGATGGGTGGTAGGTTATGCGTAAGACGCGGCAGTGGTCTTACTGATCGACTCCAAAGCACTGGAATTGACGGGGTCAGTGGTGCGCAGATCATCAAGGAGTTGGAACCGACGGACATTGGTACCATCAGAGCAGGCGCCTGTTGCGCTACACTGGATGGTTCCATTAAGTTGTATAGCTCAAGCACATCGTGGGTAAACATACACAATAACTCCCGTCGGGAACACACCTGTTGGGGAAGTTTGGACAAGCGTCTAAGTGGTATTCCACTGTCAAAGAGCATACGGAGACATGCAAAACCCAACTCACGCCATCCGTTGGAGCAACCATCACCGTTATCTCTCAGCGCAAACTTGGGGTTGGGGGGCACTAAGAGCCGAGAGAGGACATGCGGCGATGCGGCAGAGTTATGCTGACGCATGAGCCGAGGTATACCCTCTCCAGCGACCCATTGCAAGGACAGCAGAAAGGCGAAGAGGAGTGGTAACATCTGAACGTGTACGAGTTTCCACAATCTCTGACTCCAGCCTTATAACGAATGGGAATTACCATAAACTGTCGTGATATTGTTCTCGATGAGGAACTGAAGCGCTCTGTTCTTGATGGCATCATATGTAAGGTATGTAACTGGCGCCACATTATTCGGGTTGGCAACAAGGAACGCACAGTAATTCCAATGTACGCGTAATCTCTGAGCATTCGTCGTTTGAGTATACTGACACCTACTTACTGTCAAATCGTTCTCAACGAGGAATTGAAGGGCTCTGGCAGCCTTTGATGTGCAGGGTAGCTGACGCACAACGATCACAGTAGAAACAAAGGTTACGTACGGTAGTTCTGATGCGCGCATGACCTCGAGCGTTCATCGTCCGAGTACGCTGACACTGTATGCTAAGTTCCCGAGTCAGAGGCGGCGAAAGGATCCAGTTTCGTGGCTGTTTGACCTGGGAGGAATGACCAAACTGGTTTCATGGCCAAACCGGAACAACGGGGAATGGAGGCCAGAGTTGTGGGCATATCAGAGCGCCTGCCAGTGACGTATACATGACTGGCATCGTTGTGAAAGGACGGTCGTTCTGTAACTCGAGTCCGTGAGGACTGCGGTACGTGAGTAGGTAGTTATATGTAATGTACAGTAGGTGCTTACCTCCAGTCGACGCTGTA
>JBBPKJ010000253.1:0-33774 GCA_038089195.1 Brasilioporus rufonigricans
CGTATCATACTGTGCTACATATGTCTCGCAACAGATAATCCACTCATTGGCCATGCCAGGCGGGATTCGAATTCGGCAACGCGTGACACACGCGCGACATTCGGTGACATTCGTGACTGTGTAAACTGTGTAACGTCGTGGTAAGCGATAGTAGTTAGCCATGACCGGCCGTTATTGCCTTGAAAGTTGGTCGTCAGGTCTGTTGTCATCATGAGCCACCATCAGAAATCTAGTGCCACTCTCCTATAAGTAGGGACGGTTAAGGGTAGGTATCACGGCTCACAAGCATGTATTGCGCCCCACGTGTCGTGCTGTCAGTCTTGGTTTGCACTTCGGCATATCGGGACGGTCTCTTCCCATGACGTGCACGTGACCAGGATCAGTCGAAGGATCAGCGGGCAAGCTGATCCAAAGAATAATATGGGAAAAATAGTATATATGCGTCTGCGAGTGATTAAGAGGGACCGCGGTATGCACCTAGAGAAGGGGTACGATGGTAACGCAGGGTAGTGAGCTTCGATATAAAAATACACCCGAGAGGAAAATGGATGGTTATGGAAGTACGCTACGAACTGAATGCGAATGCTTTATGTGGAAAATATTGAAATGTAACAAGGCATATCCCTGTCTCTTTGAACAACGAATGAGAGTAGAACGGATGTTCAAGTTCCAGTGAAACGCTCCGCCTGGTGTGGTTATAGTGATTGGTTAGTAGATGTCAAATGATGAAATGAGAAATGCCGAAAGTCCATGCTGTACCGAGGTGACCTAGTCACGTCAGCGAAAAACGATTGGAAGCGCAAGTCGAACGAAATGAACTGTAGAGTAAGTCAACAGCAGTACATGATGCCAGAGGTATTTTCCTCACTAAAAATATGATAGATGTTTCAGGAATGTCGAAATGGCTGCAGCTTTTCAAAGACATCGTCCATACTTTGCTTGGGATCAAAGTTCGGATCGAGCGGACTGTCCGGGGATGAGGACTTGGTCAAAGCTTCAGTCCTCAAAGCCAAGCTAGATGCAGCCGAAATACGCCGGAGAGCTTTAGATGCCCGCCTTTCCTCTTTTAGTCTCTGCCGCTCCGCGCGCGAGATCCCGTCTATCCGCTCGGGTATCACAGATAAGGATGAAGTCGACAACGGAGCGGTCTCCGAAACAGAGGTCGGTGAAAATGCTGTTGCCGAGCCATCCGAGCGCGATCCGGAGGCAGATGCTGCCATGGCCACATTAATATTACTCGCATCTTTCGATCCAGACACTGATCGATAAGATGGAGGGCCTTGACGTCGGGAAGATACGGCCAGGCTTGGGGACGGATCTCGAACACCTTCAAGTATATCACCGTCTTGAGTGCTAAATGACGAGCGTGCGAGGTTAGCCGCAGCATCGATGTCGCTGACAGCACCGTTGTGTATAACAAGCCATCGAAGCCCTTCAATCTCTCTCATCTTTTTTCGAATGTTGCGCTCGAGCTTTTCGATATTTTTGGTCATTGCCATACGATCATCCTCATAACGCCTGGTAATGGTGACGATGTATTCCTGGAGTTGAACATTCTTTCTGCGTTGTTGCGAGAGGGCTTCCCTTAGTTCTTCGATGGTTGCGTCCGGCGCTGCATCTGAGTTCGCCCTATAGGTCCGTGGAGGAGAGGAATAATCTAACTTGAGAGGCTCTCGTCCAGGAACAAGATTGGACGTGACAGACAGTGTGTTGGCCCTAGGACGTGGAAACACTAAGCGATTAGGTGAGGCGCAAGGAGCCGAGCGGGGAACTAAAGCAGCCGGGTTGGGAGAGAGGGGAGGTGATGGTAATGGGACGGAGGGTGGTGGACCACTTGATACCTTTGTTGCACTAGACACCGAAGGTTTTTTCATGCTCGAAGGCTTTGGGACCGCGGGGGACAGCTTGAAGCTACGCGCGGAATAAGTCGAGTCATTGGCCCTGGAAGTGTCGGTGTCACTGCCGGAAATGCTGGTAGTGCGGCGACGACTACTGTCTCGCTCATCCTGTGAAGAATAATCGCTATGGAGCGTTCTGCCACTGTCTACCCTTGCTGGCGACGGGCGATTGGAAGGGCTTTTTGATCCCTGTGACGACAGAGACGCTAGCTCACTCGAGTAGCGAGGGACACCCTTGTCAGTCAACAACGATCGTGGGGGGATGATCGTTGACGGGGGTATAGGAAACTGAAGAGGCGGACCCAAGGGTGTAACCGGAGTCGTCGGCGTGAGTTCACCGCTCTTCTTCGGAGAGTCCCCGAGGTATATATTTACCGATGTCATAGAAGGAGTTGCCGGAGACTGTTCTGGCTTCTTCAACTGATTAGGAAGGGTGAAGAGATCAGAAAAGTCCTCTTCATCTCCATTCTCTGCGGCAGATGAATGGGGTCCTCGTAATGGACGAGGGGTAGTTGAGCGACTCCGTATGCTCGAATGCTGGGATTCGGTGGATGGCGCTCTTACCTCGGGGACGGGTGGTGATAGCGCGGTCGGAGATGGTACTGGAGGGGCAGGCTCACGTGCCACAGCTGGCTTCTGTATCATAGAATGACGAGCCCTGCCATTTCTGGATGGTGACCGTAAAGGAGTGAAATGGGCCGCGATCTTGGACCCAAGTGATGGAGTCCATGCGTCCACTGGAGGAGGCTTGGAGGGTAAAGGGGGCTCAACAGGAAGACTTGAAGTTGAAGGGGTGATCATGAGTACAGCGTGTCTGGTAAACGGGCAGTCAGTCTATGTGGCCTAAATGGAGCGGCGCGCGTAATGGTCTCCAAGTTCAGGAACAAAATAGAAGTGTAGATATGCTATTGTTCCGTATTAAAGATTCCGCCGCGTTCGACGCCTCCATTAAGGGGTACAAGTAAACACTCACCCATTCCCGAAAGAGCGACGAACAGTGTTCACCGGGGTAATCGAGTAGGCAGTATTGCCAACAGACTTTCTCGACAGCGGTATGGCAGGCACTGCAGTCTGTTCTGCAGGCTTTTTGCGACCCAAGAAAGGGAGCATCGACCGCCGACTCGGAGCTTTTGTCACTGTGGGTTTCTCCCATAGAGATGGGGAGGAAGATGGGCTGGACCCAGTCCCAGCACCTGTGCGGGAGGAGTGACGAGACCCATTCGCAGAACGAAAAAGTTCAGAAAAATCAGGTGCTTTGGACCGGGCGCGCTGCGCAGGGGGAGTGTCCGAGCCACCCATAGTTTTCGACTCTGGCTTCTGACTATGTCCCGCGATGACGCGCCAAGTCAAAAACGCAGAGTACCCCAGGTTGGTACTGGGAGGAGGAAGTGGGCCGAAGAGGAGACTGCGACAACAAAATCGCGTACAGCGCGCTTTTCGCGTAGAGACTAGTGTAAGTTTTTTTTTATGTGTACAAATACATTTGTGCTGTCAAAACTTTGTCGGGGACCCACAAGACGTCATCACGCACCAGTAGGTCAAAGAAAGAACGGAAGGCCGCGACGCAGTAAGGTAAGTGGACGCAAGAGTCTGTGAGACAAAGATACGCCGTGGACTGCCAGCACAGTGACTTGAAGGTTCACTGCATATGTACTGATAATAATTTTAGTACACAGCTTCATATCTTGATCGCGGAATGGTTCATATTTCCCGATACGCGGAGTCCCTCAGTCGGAGTGTCCCTGCAAGTCACTATCGCTTAAACGGCGACTGCATCAAGTTCCGTCGAGCTTCTTTTCCGACGCTTCATTTGGTCAGGAATGATGACCGCGTGAGTAACGGAAACAATATACATAACAATAACAGGCAGTGAAAAATAGCAATACTCTTGCGTAGGCCGCGACAGTGCGCCACGTTCATATGGCCATCAAAGCTTGGTTACTAGGTCAAATGACAGTGTAGAGGAATGGAGCCAATAGTACACGACACTTTATCTGTATATTTAGATATCCACCAGCGCCAATTTCAAGTTCGTCCAATCATTGGACGTAACTGCTTTTCCGGCCTCGATGACTTTGATTGGCTGATGATCCCTTGTGAACTGCGGGACGAGGTCGGCGCGAACAGGTCTTTCTAGCGCTAACGATAACAGTCGAGATATCAGATCCAGTACATGTCAAACGTAACTGGAATATCCTGACCTCTAGCAGCGGCGTTGTCAAACTCGCTTGTGCTGATCAGTAAATTAGTCATTACTCTGTGGTCCTTATTATTGCGTCTCGATAAGACGTACCCGTCGCGTCGCAGAAAATAGGCATGTTTTTCCATATCGTTCAGCGAAAATCGGGTTGAAGGCTGGACCCGTAAAAGCTAGAAAAAAAATTCAAGTCAAACCAACGAAGCAACGGCAAAAAAAGGAAAGCAAAACTTACCCCCTCTAGTAGGTCCACGGTGGCAGGGTTGAAACCATCGAATCTTGAATACGTTTGTTCAAGTTTGCCCGGTCTCTGGATCCAGGCAACATAGGCATGCACATCCTCTTCCGTGTCGAAAAGTAGCTGCGGGGTATTGTCGGCCTTTGAGGTATGGAACCTATAAGTAACTGTACCTGGTGATCCCGTGACTCCAACTCATAAAGGATACACCCGAGCGCCCACCAGTCGATTGCTATCCCATAATACATTCTCTGATCAGTTGACAAGCCCTTATTTTGCAGTACTTCTGGAGCCATATATGGCGGTGTACCTAGGAACTCGATCGCACGGATGGGCCTGCTGGTGCAACCTAAGTAAGCGAGGCCGAAGTCGATGATTCGAATATTCTCGCGGGAATCGATCAGTATGTTTTCGGTTTTTATGTCGCGATGAATGATCGCCATCTCATGCAGGGATTGAATTCCAAGGGCCTACCGAGGATTAGAACGGAATCGGTGGTAGGTGACCGTGGGTGACAAACAAACATACAATTTGTGCCATCCATCGACGCGCATGCAATTTGCACCTCTCCGGTTCAATAGAAAAATACGAGGCAAGGTCGGTGGTCATGAGTTCCTAAAATTGAAATTGAGCTGGATGAACATGCGAGAGTCTATGACCCACCATGGCGAAGAGAACATTGGTGTCGTGTTGCATGGACTTATTCAATTCCATGATGAACTGTGAGCCCTTATCCCCTCTCTTTGATTTCACCATGCGTCTGAATGTTGTAAGTTCCGTTCGGACTGATCTAGACACATCGGGATTTTGCACGGATTGGAATACCTTGAGACACAAGAGTCTCCCAGTGCTATGATCTTTTGCTGCCCACGCGGATCCAAACGCTCCAGTTTGTAAACAGTGTAAAAGACCAAAGGGACCATACACAGGAAAGATGGAGCGGGGATATACGTCGGTTGCAAAGCTGGAATGACTAATGGTGAAATTGGGAGATGGGTTTGGGTTTGGATTCGTGATGTCGTCATTCCATGTATCGCTATTGATATCGCGAACTGAGGGCGGTCGCGTCAAGAAGGGAAGTCGTTGGGTATCAGTTGTGAGCGGGTTGACCCCCTTGAGGTAGCATATAGCGGTTGGAGGGAGATGATCGTCAGTAGTCGAGCTACCAGCACCAACGAGGACCGTAGTGAATGGGGTACGCTTGCCGACCGCGGAGTACGAGGAAAGTTGGTGTGATGGAGGTGATAATTTGGGAGAAACGGTCGCGATGTGAAGAGATAGCATTCCAGAGATGAGAGGACGGGTCTCCAGTGAAGAAAGTGCACCACGAAGTAGGATAATCAAGACAGGGCTGAAGAACTTGCATTAAATAGAAGTCCTGCATGCCGAGTGACTTGTGGACAAGACAATGGTCCATCTCCACACTTTTGCCAATGTGGTATACAATGCCTGTGATAAAGGCCAGCATCCTGTGGTGACATCGCTCGAAAGGGCATCAGGGAGTCCCCACATACAGAACATGAGTGATGGTCCGATTAATCTGTCAACGTCTCAATAGCAGTGGTGACATCGTGGTGCGACAGGGTTTGTGTGCAAGTCTAGAGAAGTGATAACGCCGCTTAGCTGGGACTCAAAAAAAAAAGCCAAGTCCACATATGGTGGGTTTGCTCGTCGTTTTGCGGGAATGTAGAATACGTTCATCGTGCTTGCCACTGGTTGACGACGTCGGTGAAGCTCTAGTAGATCTACCGACTCGGACTTTCTTCGACGATCGGCAGAGACAGCAGAGACAATATTGTGGGACGCGAACGCTTGAACTCCTATACCTAAGCAACCAAATCACCACCGTCGGGTCGTTCCGCAACGCCGCAATGTCCACCTCCCCTCTGGCGACACCGCACACGCCGAGCCTCCGTCGTTCCACCGAAAGTTATGCGGAAAGGGCCTTACGAAAGCTCAAAGAAGAGCCCCTCGTCCCTATCGGTGCGTTCCCGCCGTTTACTTACCGAGTCCTTCTTTGAATTGCGCCTTTTCTACCCCAGGCACGTTCGCGACTGTCGGTGCATTTACCATGGCCGTGATCAAGCTAAGGCGGAGAGAATCGCGCTCGCTCAATCAATGGATGCGCATGCGGGTTGCCGCACAAGCGTTTACGATTGCAACTGTCTGCGCGTACTGCTGGGGTCCAGGCAAGGAGTCAGGGCATCAGACCGCCGAGGAGCTTCAAGCAAAACGGGATCAACAATTTGACAAGGAGAGAAGGGAATTCCAGGATCGTCTCAAAGTCGCCGAGACTGAGTGGAAGGAGACTCGGGGCCTGGCGGGAGACGCGAAAAAGTGATCCCTTTCGCAATCTACAACCACTTGAAATCGTAGACGTATTACTCTCTACCCCACATCTTAACAGCTGACTACTGGTATGGTCAAGTCTTTCGCAATTACTTAGGTGTTTCCTCAGATCTCTCCTGGACGTCGGCCTGCTCTTCTATAACGAGTCGCCAACCGCCATACACCTGGTTAACAATAGCACTCCGACGAAGCACATTCAGCTCCTTGACAGCCTCATTGTATGCCAGTGAAAGCTTGACTGAGTCCTTCTCCTCCTATGGAACGCTGAGCACCATTACTCTGCCCACCAACGTTCGATGCATACCTTCATGCTACGAAAGTTCTCTTTCGTCCTCCATATGAAATAGTTACGGAAGTTGTAGGAACTGAATGACTTGGCTGCACGAAGCGTGGAGCCATAGAGACTCAGAATTGCCTTTGGTGATGGTGTGGCAGCCATGGCGTACTGAATTGCGGAAGGCGGTGAGTCAGTGCTGGATGAGAATGTAAAAGGGAAACTCTCAGCCCGGAGCCAATATTGTACACTCGGACCTTGTTCTTCCGGTATCTCCGTAACACGTATGATTAAACTGGTAGCGATGTGTTCCTCAACGTTCAACCTTCTAACACTCGCCTCAGAATCGGAGCGACCTGCTTGCGAGTGACCACCGCATTTTTCTGCTGGTAAACCCGTGCGACGAGACCCGCGCCAAATGGCGATGCCTCTGTTGCCACAGCCTGCTCGTCTACTGATTCCTCTTCGTCAACACTCCCCCGCTCAACCTCGCGTCCCATGTTTTCGTCCGTTCGCACCTGACTATTGAAACCGTAGCGTTCGAAGCTGGTCCGCTTAGCCTGTAGTACTTCGTTTGCTTCGAGCCCATCGAAGAGTACCTGCGGAAGCCTGGGTCCACACGCGGTCTCATCTACCACCCACATCAACTCCCGCTTGGACTTGCCATGTTTACTCTTGTAAGTGGTAAGCACGCCGAGGATCGAAACACCGCGTTCTTTGATCCATTCCAGAGTGGCAACAACTGCGGAAGTCGGCGATGGCGAGAAGAAGGACAGAAGAGGTAGCGGAACGGTAGCTAGGCCTGCCTTTATCGAACGCGAGTTAGCTCCACGGACGGACAAAGAGAGGGTGAGGTCGTATTCTTTATAATCTCGCCGGAGCAGATCTCGTGTGCTGAGATGTGATAATGTGATTTTCTTAGCATTGAGCGTGTCCGAGAGGGTCTGAATCCATGGAAAGTCAGTGACTTGTTGAGGAGTTTCCACAACTTGTTTGACAAGGCTTCCCGAAGATGGGGCATTGGCTCGAGGAAGAAGCCATGCGGATGCGTCATAATCCGCACCAACGGCCTTTCCTCCTCTTCGTAGACCATGGGTGTCGATCACGATGGCACTCAGTAAAAGTGTAGCGAGTTCAGGGGGTATTTGGAGTGTTGGGTATGTCATGATGACCCTCGTGACAAGCGATGCACAACTCCCCGTCGGCTCGATTACTCTGGGTGACGCTGTGTCAAGATATCTTCCTTCGTCCTCGTGGTGATCAATTATTGCCGTCACCCGCGCATCCGGGAGAGCGTAAGTGGGATGAAGACTGTTGTGGTCCACCAAAGCGAAGTTGGTACCCAGATTCGGTTTGGGTAAATCTTCTGGACAAAGCAGCTCTTGGAAATCTTCCTTGATACCTGCTAATTGCAGCGTGTAGAGGTTCTCTGCCCTCAGAACGAAGTCGTCGCGGGGGGTGGTGATAAGAGCGATCGCCTTCGTATCAGTGGTTGATTTATGAGACAAAAGCCAAGCAAGGCCAACTGAGCTCGCGAGACTGTCTAGATCTAGATGAAAGCACGGATCATCAGCTTTGCAGCAATTCCAACGCGACTGGGATAGCGCACCTCCGGCTTCATTGCCCATAACTATCGTCCAACCATCACCGTTGTCCCCAAGGAAGCGTGTCTTCTGTTCTAGTAGATGAGCAGAGAGACTCGACGTAGTCGTCATCGTTCTTCGGACTCTCCAGCCAAAGTGTGATGAGAAACAGATAGGCTCGGGGCGTTCTGTCACGTTCCAAAGGGTACACGTACGCTGAGAGCGTGTGAAGCGTACCCTTGCTCCGGGGTGCGGTAAAAAACGAGTCGGGTGGACACAAGCAACTTCGTTGATTCTCGATGTCGTCGTGTGAGCTAATTTAGATTGGCTGACCCAACAAGGGGTCGATCTCGCTCTGTCCGCGACCCCCTTCAGAAGACATTGACTAGTTGTCCGCGCTAGTCTAGTAACCGTGACTGGCAATGACCGGTCTGACCAGCGGAAAGTGAATAAATTCAAGTGGCTTGTTAGGCGGGTGTCGTACCTAGACAAGCAAGACTTGATATCATCAAGTTCGCTAGTGGCAGGTCAAGGCTTGCTTTCAAACTTATTTCAGCATCAGAATCAGCAAATACCACAAACCAGGCTACTCTCGACTCAGTCTTGGAATTCTTCAATTACTGCCAGTGCCCTAAGTACCGACTGTGATCTGTTCTGCCCAAGTTACTGATTCAGTCGTATGATGTCGATCATAAGCATTCCTATACAAAGGTGCTAGGTTACTCTAGTTAGGCAATCTCAGCCTTGTATGTCATCGCTTTCTCCACGAACTCGGCTTCCCCAAAGATTTCCTTCACTTTCGGATGGCTGGTAATCTTCTCATAGTGAGCAAAGACGTGAGGGTACTGTGCCCTCTCTGCAGCTCCACAGGTGATCTTCCCTGCCTGCTCGCTCACCGCTGCAATCGCAATGTCGGCAAGCGTCATCGCGTCAGATATCAAATAGCCAGATGCGCTCGCAGCAAGATGCTCATCGAGGAACTTGAGTGCACGAGCCTGTCTTGCGAGGTTGATGTCATGCGTCTACGCCGACCATCACCGAGTTTTAGTTCGCCTGATTAGACACGAACGGGATCGAAAACACGCGCCTCTTTGCTATAAGGACCAAGGTATCCAGCGACGAACGCACGGATCTCGTAACTGAACTGGGAGATCTCGTTTTCCCCAAAGTGAACCCACTGGTCAACGAGGGCAGCTTCACTGGCATCCTTTCCGAGCAATCCAGACTCGGGTGCAAGGGAGGAGACTGGTTTATATCGTAGGTTCACTGGGTGCAAGAGTAGCGAATCATGTGGCACTTACTATAGCGTGCGATAGGGGCGCCTTCGAAGAGCTTGAATCCATCGCTACCCTCGAAGGCCGGGAGCTTTCCCATCGGGAACTTGCTGAGGTATTCAGGTGATCTATTGGTCACGTTATACTCCATGACTGGTGTATCAAGCTCAAGGTCTGCCACGGCGGCGGCGGCGAGAATCTATGCGAAGTCGGTGAGCCAGTTCCCCAGTCTCTTCATGAAGGTGGCTTTGACATACGACTTTGGATTGACGTTGAATTGCTATTCCCCACAGAGTGCCGATGGGTGCCATGTTGTAAGCAGTACAGTTTCAGGTGTGGTTGTTCTAGATCTTCTCGGTCGTATTCCGATGATGTTGGCACTGACAAAAGACTCGCCTTTATAGTCGTATTGGAAAAAAAAAACGGAGAGTCGCACCACATGAAATCTTATGCTGGATTCACTACGCCGTGGCGGATTCGGAGCCGGTGACCGCACGCAGCCACTGCGCATGCTGCGGCGATGTTAGTGGCGCTTATAGAATCAACCACACAGTATCGGTGACACCAGGGCACGTCAAGCCGTGAGGGGAAACTTTTGTCTGCCCAAGTCACAGGACCTGTATTTATACTGATTCTCTGTACAGGTATACGGCCCGCGGTGGCTCCGGTCCATAGATGAATAGCAACTTACAAATCATATCGGATCCTTGTCACCATAAGGTCTTCAGATTCGATGCCGCGTCACGTGAGCACTTCGTTAAAGCAGCCACTCGGTCACTAGATTACGACCATGGTAGGATACAGGCGAGAACGGGATTTATCCTAAAAGAAAGGATATTTTCTGTCTGTGATAGGCTGGCCCTTCTTTCGCCAAGTATATTTTTACTTTGATGGATGATTGGCTTCTATTATACGTGCGGTTGCCATGATCGGCAAGGGGAAGCGGACCAGGATGACGAGTAGGTGTGGTATACTCGTGCTAATGAAATGAGACGTGTCCTTATATTTGCTACCCTTGCTTATTTTCATTTTGAATTCATGATTCAGGTGAGTTTTGAGTGCGGAACTGCCCCGAGCATAGTTTCCATATCTCTTCGTCACACTGCTAATCATATTGTCCCATGACGTATTTTGAAGGTATGTACCGTGAACAACTGGCCACGCGGAACGAGAACGACTACAACCGATGAAATTGAGACTATTTGGAGCCAGGATCAATCTGATTCTGCCCAGTGCGCGAGTGGGTGACTCGATGAACACGCGGCGAAGGGTCAGAATTACAGAGAATAAAGTCAGTAGTTCAACACATGCGTTGTTCAAGACTATTGAGCTCAACTGAATTGATATTGATGGTTCATCAAACAACCGTGACAGAGGCTCTGCAGAGAGAAACCACGGTGATGCAGTATCTTTGATTGAGTTACGTCTAGCGAAGTCCCACCGCACTGCGTCTCTTCGTGCACTGCCACTAATGAACGTAATCATGGCTGTGAAACCCTTCGAGTGCTGGCAGATGTGACCAATGTTTTCGTTACCGCGTTTTGCATCCAGTGTACATATAATCTCACCCCTCAGCTTCAGCATGGCCTTCAGAACTGGCCTCCTTATTCCCTCTTACCTTCCATCTCCTCATCGCTGTGACCATGGCCAACCCTGCCAACTCATCGCCCGCCTACAAAGGACCGCCTGCACCTGGTGATTTCGTGTACAATCACAGTCTCGACAATGTCAGACGCCAGCTTGGAAAGCAACATATCCAGATGTAATAGGTTGTTCGCGTTCTCTCGAGCTATTATGCTGACCATCCCCGGACTTTGGACAGGATCGCAGTAAGTTATTCCTGTGCTCACCCGGTAATATAGGCTGAGTGGATCGCAAGCTTGCTGGGACGATTGGTACTGGTCTCTTCCTCGGCCTTGCACAAATCCTTGCACTCGCAGGTCCTTTGGGTTCGCTCTTGATTTATATCCATGTATCGACCGTAGTCTATGCGTGCGTTTTTTTATCTCCTTTGGTTCCTTTGCATAACTTGATGCAGCACGATCTTATCTGTCGGGGAGATGACTGCTTATGCGCCTATATCTGGTTCATTACTACTCTACGGTATGTTAAATTTCGGAGGTTCACTGCAGCACGTTGAGCCAGATTATGCAGTCGCGAGGTGGTTAGATCCTGCTCTCGGTTTTGCTGTGAGTGTGACATTGTGTACCCGACTATCGCTTTGATAAATAATCGATCGCAGCTCGGATGGGTTCGTGTGTAAGATCGTTCGGTTTGATGCTTTCTCACCCTTGTATGCCGTGTAGAATTATTTCTATGTGAGTCTGACGAGTGCGATTGCTGCCCCACTAAATGCCTCTCTAGTACGCTGGAACTGCCATATCGCTTGAAATCACGGCGTTCTCCGCAATGATCACATTTTGGGATACTAACGTGAGCTCCTCCATCCAAATTAACAAACCGGCCGTTTACCTGATAGAGGACCCAGCCAAACCACAGTGGAATCTACATCGCAGCAGTTATCGTAGCGCTTCTCTTAATTAATCTATTTGGTGTCCGGTTTGTTTCAAGTGCTCTTGTTAACGTGCCATCATCGTTACTGTATTCATTAGATTGTTTGGAAATTGTGAATAGATTCACGTATCCTATTCTATTGTACTGACTTTCTATAGCGGAAATATTCTTCGCGTCACTAAAAAGTAAGTGATGTAAGAATTCCGGGATGCTATTGCTTATTACTACTTTGTAGTTATACTTGCGGTTGGTCTGGTAAGTCGTGTCCATCTATTATATATCCTATTTTGCTTATCCGAGTGAAAGATAATTGGAGGGCTTGTGATCAGCCTCGGAGGAGGTCCCAATCACCAAAGGTGAGTGTTCATCTCTTTTGTCTGAATATAATTCATTTCGCACTTTTAGGATTGGCTTCAAGGCATGTCGCTCAGAACTTTACCAGTGACCTCACTAACGGCCTGGTTAGTATTGGCGGAATCCAGGACCTATGGTTTCTAGTAAGTTAGTTTGGTCATTTGTGGTAAAGTACTGAGGGATTAAACTATCTTGCACAGTACTGGAACCGGGTGCTACTGGACGATTTCTCAGTTTGCTTGTTGCCATTACTCCCGCCGCATTCTCCCTCAGCGGTATCGAATTAATATCAATGTGAGTTTCTCAGCTGTCTCGTTTGACTGGACCTTACATTCCACGCACAGCACTGCTGCCGAGGCGGAACAACCCAGAACAAACATTATCAAAGCGATGAAGACGGTGATATTCAGACTACTGTTATTTTACGTGAGGAACATTCTTGAGCATGGTTGTCCTGACTTCTCACCGTCATTTCAAGATTGGCTCCGTGATAGTGATCGGAATGGTCGTCCCGTCTAACGACCCAGCCTTATTCCGGTAACTGATCGTTTCCTATGTCTGACTTCTGCTTGACAATATTTTACAGGCCAGGAGCGTCCGCTGGCCAATCTCCATTTGTGATTGCATTTCAAAGGGCGGGGGTCAAAGGTCTGGGTATCAGCCATCTGTTGATTGACAACGATTTCTCACATATTCCTTTTAACCGCAGTCCTCCCTTCCATCGTTAATGCCGTATTGGTCACATCTGCTTTCTCTGCGGCAAACACGTTCGTATTCTCTGCATCCCGTATTCTATATGGGCTGGCAGTGCAGGGCAAGGCGCCAAAGATCTTCACAACTTGCACCCGGGGTGGTCTACCATGGATTGCAGTTGTTGCTTCTGCATGTATTATCTCCTTCAAGTGCTGGCTTGATCAATTGAACATCCTGAATAGTGGCTCTTTTCGTTCTTGGCGTTTATGAACGTGGCTACGTCATCGGCGACAGTCTTCAAGTATGCCCTCTCCTCGTCATCAAAGTGTTGTGACTGACGTCAGCGTCCAGCTGGTTTGTCAGTTTAGGTGAGTATTACACAAATAAGAGTACACTAATATCTGATCCGTTCGTAAAGCAACAATGTGTGGATTTATTGGGTAGGTATTCAAGTGCACGATTTTACCAATTATTGATGATTTCGTATCACAGTTGGGTAATTATTAACACGACGTACCTGCGTTATTGTGAGTCACCAACCTTGGCCCTTGCAATAATGTATATTGTAACAAACCCGCCTGGAGATTATGGCCTGGGACGACAACGGATCATTCCCCGTGGCATCTACAGGTCACCCTTGCAGCCTTTTGCTGCCATGTGGGCAGTTTTCTGGTATGCTGTATGCATCCATTTCATGACGTCTCATATAAACACCACTCGCAGGGTTACTTTTTACATCCTTCTAAACGGTATATCCATATTCTGGCATTGGAACACTCCCAAGTTTGTGGCTGCCTGTAAGTCTGCGCCTCCCAACCGACTCGAATTCGTCGCTCAGTCGTCTCTGTTCTTATAAGATATCAATCTACCCATCTTTCTTTCGCTCTTCATTGGGTATAAGTTGTGGTACAGAACAAAGATGGTAAGTATCATCCAATGATAGTGGGTGGACTCTTGTTGATATACCCTCTCCGCAGATTCCTCTCGCTGACCTGGATTTCGTTTCGGTAGGCGATCGCTTCTTGATCTCACTTGTCATTCTCGTACTAAGCCAATCTATAGAATATACCAACCCTTGAGCAAACTGGGGACGAAGGACTACTATTGGAAAAACCTTCGTTTGCTCAGAGGCTAAGAGAGATGATATGATACTCTGGGACTCTGGTTTATGATCACGGTGACTGCCATGACACTATGTGAATATACTAAAAACTATCCTATTTCATTTATTATTTATCAACTTTGGGCGGACACTCTCGTATGTTAGGGACATTGGCTATCGCTACGTCACGATACACTCATACTCGACCTGAAGATATCAAGCACGCCAGTCAGTCAGCTTCACACATAAAACACGAATGGATATAGAGGGTACCTCGCCTGAGGAAGTAAGGACTGAAAACGAAACGCCGTAGTGAATTGAGACACAGATCATGATAACAAACACGTGCTTGGTACTCCCTCTAATCATATACGTTTCAACTGTTAGTTTTTATGTGGCGATTGCAGTCCGCGTGGCGAGAACCATCATCCCGTATCTGTCTGAACAAAAAACTTGAGCATCAGCGGTGAGCCTTCAAGTCCGGACTGCAAGCGCAATGGCCGGGGTTTCGAATGAAGCATGAGGATCGCACGTCTAGCCTCCGCGAACGTGCCAGACCTGAATGCTTTGAGATCAGACGCGTTCGTCCTAATCTGAAAGTCCGTCTCCTATATACACAAGTATTTCAATAAGATTCCGTGGTTCTAACCACCACTTGCATTTCCGATGCTCTCCAGCGGTATGCTTGTCTCCGCATCTGCGAACCGGATGGAACCTACTTCCATGACGCTACTACATAACTGGCCAGACAAACCAAACCCAGTGTCGATTGCCATCGCTCGCCGCCAGTAGCCACGAGCGTCACGTGCATACAGCTCGCGGACACTCAAGATGAACCGAGGGCAGAGGGTGAACAATGATATACAGGAGAAAGTGGCCATTATCGGTCCGAGCACCGCTCCGTTATTTGGTTGCCCAATCATCACAGCGGAGTCGAGATTGTAGAGCAAATGCCTGTCAACAGGAGGAAACCAGGTTACGTTGATGAAATGAAGAGGGGGTAAGGATGGGCACGCACGCTGAGAAGTAAAGGACGCTCTCCCTGACGAGCAGGTTGATGTATCTGTTAGGTAGCCATTGCTTTGTTGCCTTGTATGTTCGAAACGACACGAAAAAAAAAAACGAACAAGGGCAAAGATAAACATGAGGGCGGCAAGAATGAATCGAGGAACAAATGTATATGAATTCAACACAGATAGAGAGGAATATGATACGCTGCAAAAAGAAGCACCAAGCACCCTAGAAGTGCTCACTGAGAAAAGGATAGTGAGCACAGCGACTGTAGCAGAGCGGTCGACACACACCTAACACATGATCAGCATTGTTGTAGTATCCCGTGTTAATAACAAGGAGGATGGTGGTGGCTGTATAAAGTAGAAAGAGAACCACAAGGATGATTCTAGATCGTTGGTACATTGCGTATACCCGCAAGATCATCACGACTAGTTTAAAACAGCGAGAACATACGCCAGTACTGAAGGATCACGTACAATCGGCGGCAGCGAGAAATGGAATGAATGCCCAGGCGATGACGAGGAGGAGCGCTCTACCTTTGACTCATAATTGGTTCAAAGACATTGAATCTCTGAATGAGCTGTGCTTACACCTAGCCAAAAGATGTCAACAGCGGGGTACATAGAGCAAGTATGGAGGGATGCATGGAAACGTACATCTATCATTATGTGTACCCATCAGGGCGGAATGCAACGCAAGATGGTGAAAAGCATACCAATGTAGGGCCAGGTATGAAGGTACTTCCATCTATCGAAGGGTTGTGAGCGTAGAGTTTCTCCTGTAGCCTGGTACATACAAAGTGCCTGGGTCCTTTGTAGAGATACCGGTTTTAGTACATTCTCAGTCTCAATCGTCATTCAGGATGACTTACATGACAACTAGTAACCCGACGTAACGAACCTTTCCGTGGATTAGTACGAGTGCAAGTGGGACTACGACACCGGATACGCACCACAATAAACAGAGTAGATATCCATGTCCAGGGCTGAGTCTAGGGCGAGTGACATCAGTATCAGTGTCACCTAATGTGGCGGCCATCCAACCCAAATATAGTTTATCTGCAACGACTCTGAGCAGGAGAAATATCGCTGCTTAACGAAATACACGAAGTACCTCGCTTGGAAGGGTGATAACTATGAAATCAGACTCTAGCATGAATACTCACCCAAGCAATAGCTACTACTCACCGTAATCATATATGATGGCGGTAGGAATTGTGACTGTATTGAGCTGATGTCGAGGTCAGTTCACCACAACCAAGCATGAGCATTCTCACGGGTCATGTAGTTGTTTAACTGCAATGCTGCCATGATGGACTGTACATCGTTGGACATGATCTTGGAGCAAAAGAGAGTGACTGGTGATGTGGGTTTGATGACAAGACATATAAGTTCTACGCTAAATAGATTTGAAACGCCCCAGGTATCCGAGCCTGAGAGGCGCTGTCAGACATCTGAAACTTGAAGGTACCGGATCACTACATTAGCAGGCAGACGAGCTATGTAGGTCATGTCGCTACGGTGGACCTACAAGGGAAATAGATTCTAGACGTTGACTAGCTCTTAGAGCATGCATAGGAACGCGTGGGGAGACACTTACGACCTTTTACTTTTTTTTTCCAGAAATTATCCACAGTTCATGAAGGATTTTCGGGCACGGACGCGCGGCTAGACATCACCTATTTTGTTAAAAGCCTGGTGAAAGACGCAGCAACCCTAGAGCCAGGGGGAGGACGAGAGGATGACTGATCACTTTATGACACCGCATTAGATAAACAAACATCATAATAGTACGAGGACATAGAGAAACTTTGCCCCGAATAAGACACTATCGCTGCTGTCGAGTGTGCCGGACGTCGTAAAGGCAACTTGGTGTTTGTACACAAAGTAAAGGAGTGAACGCAGCTCGTTCTGTGAAAGAATGAACTCCTACCAGGTCAGAATCCGATAGTTGGTCATCCTGGTTGTGGCGCCTGTTCGCTACGATTTGTTCCTCGCAAGCAGGGATATCTGACGTAGTTGTGTATCAATGGGTAAAGACCAATCTAGAAGCTACCTGATATCCTGGTACTTTGAAACCACAAAAACGAAAGAGCCATACGAGTCTTCCAAGATCGCAAATAAGGATCCCTCCCATCAAGGTCGTGATTGAAAACCTGCGATTTAGAAGTACGGAGGAGTGGACGAACCTTGAAGGACATGCCCTTCTTATCGTCGAATGCAATGAAAATCCTCTCCATTGTCTAACCATGCAAGTAAAATGACTGGGGGCGACGGGGTTAAGATGATCATGGTAGCGGTCTCGATACTGATGAGCTCTTGCCATTGCAGCTGTCGAAGAAGCGGATCTAGTCGCACTCGCAAGTTTTTGTAATACTGTACGGTGAAGTCCAACTTCGTCAGAAAGTCTGAGGATTGGCCATTCTGACCCAGGGCATGTCTGGGGGCCTGTCTGGTGAAAAGTCCGGGTGCGCACACGTGATGTGCGCATGTGGAGTCTGGGAGCCTCAGCTACGGCAACCATGGCGGAATCTGAACCTACGGGGAGCAAGTAATGATGTCACCCGCTTTTCTCTCACCCGCTCGTTCCCTAACTGGCGGGATCAAAAGAGATACGGCCCTTTCAATCGCGCTGGTATCCATCCGAGTCTGTGATCACCCGGCACGAACTTCTCAAATTGAATTCATGCCATTTACCCTCTTACCTCTCGACTGTCTGCATTTCGAATCACTTCTTTGATCTCGCCTAAAACATGCGTTGTGTCAAAGTGAAACGGGTGATCAATTGATCCTCATGGGTCCAACCTTCAAGTTCGCGTCCAGAAAACTATTCCCATGCCAGGGTGTAACGTCGAAGCACAATGACATGCCCATCAAGGGTCGACAGTCCCGACGGTTATTCAATATACAGTACAATCCCTAAAATGCACAATTTGAAGACCACAGACACGCGATGAAAAATAGCATGCTCACGCCAATCAGATCTACAGATACGGCATGATAACAAAAGTCGTCCATTCTATGATGCCACGACATTACACATATATTCTATGGCGTTGGCCAAAGCGGATAAACCCTGGCTGTTCAGGTCGCAAATGCAACAAAAACACATACCCAGAGACACAATCAACTTCAAGTATTATCCCGGTGTACTAGACATGGTGCATTTTGTGAGCATTCGTCGCAGCGACCGTGAAGGGGTGACGGAGTCCCACACCAAAGGCCGCTTCACGTGCTGAAACAGAGGACTGAAGCTGGAGAGATGGATTCCCAACTTGATCACAAGAACATTACCAATCCAGGGCATTGATAGACGTTCATACAACCTTCGCAGCCTGCTGGCATTCCCACGCCAGCTGTACTTGTGAAACATCAAGGCGCAATGACATCTCTCGACGGCGTTTTAACACGCGTCACAAACATTCACACATATGTATGGGGTGGGACAGGGTGGGCAGTATCATTCGACGATGGAATAAATGGAATCTCACGTCAAAAAAGACCTCGTACTCACTTTCCAGTGCTCATCCATACGTCCTCAAGGGCCAACTGGCAGGCCATAGACCACAGATCGCTGACGTGCATACAAATGAAGAGGACAGACAATTAAGGAACCCTCATCGATTAGGGCAATGATATTTGATTCGAATTCAACACCGATTCGAACATTGCAACGGGCATTGTCAACATACTGTGCGACCGTGACACATTTGACGAGCGATTAAACCATCACTATCATACCCGTGCTCACCTTACGTTCAGATCTGAAACGGGCGGCACGTTGGCAGATAGTCTGATGACCAAACCGCCACGAGGCTGCAATGATCTACTTCCACCGGATGGATCACGGCGACCTCATAGTGAGACTCTGGTCTGGTCGGCGGACAATAGTTGGCAGAAGCCTTAGTTGATTCGCCATGTAGTGCCCCAACACATCCCATCTTTGGAGTCAAAGATAATTCAATTCTAGGAATTCCAGAGAGGCTTCCTGAAGCACTCTGAAGCCCCGTACGTATAAACGACGAAGAATTACGACCGAAAAGAAAGGGAAGGAACAAAGAAATAAATGACAAGGACACTATCTCAAGCATTAAAGTAGTCAATATGAACAAATAAAACCTATGTACCTTAGTCCGAGTTTCGAGTTGCAAGACCCTATTACATTGCATGAATAGCTCGTCAAGAATATGACACGCTTTTGAGGAAATGGGCAGAATAAAAAGAAAACCGCCCTTCATATACAGTGAATTGAAGCGAGCGTCGAAATTCCGGCTCCAGAGCGACGAGGAATTCAACACAGACCACACTGGCAGGGGTCATGGCATGTCATACACCATTCCCAGTACTCCATACTCCCCCCTCTTCCATCGCTATCGCTCGGTCCAGCTCCAACACAACCTCCTCTTCCTGCCCTTCTACAATCGGGACGGTAGCTCTCCCAGGAGCGCGTCCATGCACCGACGTAAAGCCAAACGCGGTGTCCATATCGAAGGGCCCGCATCGGCGATGAAGATCGCGTGCATACAACGCGCGCACGCTCAGGATGAAGCGTGGGGTGAGTGTAAACACAGGCACGTATTGAAAGATCGCTACCACCCACCATCCCTTCCCAGGCCTGCTGACCCCGAGGAGCAGGATGTCGACAATGGAAAGAAGAAGGATACTACATCACGGGAAATCGAGAGTCAGTGCAGTCTGCAGCTACCTGTTGGAATAGAGAGGACAAAAAACGTGGACGTACGCGAGGAAGTAGAGTATGCCTTCCCTGGCAAAAAGGTTCATATAATGGCTGGGTTGCCACTGCTTCGTCACTTCATACATTTCCGACAAGTGTTGGATGAACTTGTTAGCCATGAGGAGAAACATCGCTGCGGCGAGCACAAATTGCAGGCAGTCCTCAATTTTAGCCAAAGTGGCTACATTGTTCCTAGTCATACAAAATAAAAAGTCGAGCACTTGAACTGTACCCGCTGAAAGATGGTATGCGAAACGACGATGAACACCCCTGTTAGTACAACACGCACAAGACGTCGATGCAGAGGTACTGCATACCTGGGAACTTGGTACTGACGAGAATACTTTCCATCAGGAGCGGAACGGTCTCCACGACAAAGAGCGCAAGGAGAATGCCAAGGACGGTCCTGGATCGCATATAAACTGTCCAGACACGGAGGATCATCGCCACTGCAGCCACCGAGGTCATTGATCATCTCGGTTGAAGCAGATAATATACACACAATCTGCGGCACTGAGGAAAACAGATATCGCCCATTGACCTAAAATGTAGAGTATTTGGCCTTGAAATTGTACTTGAACAGGGTAGACCTGAGTAGCATTGAAATGAACGCTCACATCTGTTCAGAGACCGTTAATCATTTGCTAGATCTGTCACTGAGAAACGAAAGATGAACACATACGCCTAGAAGGGCGTTTCGGTACACGTATATTTGATCAATAACAAAAGAAATCACCTTCGGGGGACCAGGTAGGAAGGTACTTCCAACTATTAATTAGTCAGCCGAGTCAGATGGTCGAACCATCCGTTGAGTCCAGAACATACTGAGCGCATATATTCTGACAGCCAATAATAGGACGATTTAGTGGGTTAGCTCCTAATTTGCCATCAAAAAGGCCTTGACATACATGACAACGCAAAGACCGGAATAGCGAATCTGGAACAAAAGTTAGGCTAGCAGGATGTCACGAAAAGGCCCCTCACGAAGATGAACAAGGTGGACATGCGGGTCCAAGGTTTGTTCTGCATTCACGTCAGAAATTCACGCTTTGCCTGAAAAAAAAAGTATTTACTAACCCAAACATATTCGATCTACGAATATCGAGTCGCCAGTCTGTGAGATCGCCAAATACAAGACAAAATGAACCCAGGGCACCTCGTCTGAGAAAGTAAGAGCTGAAAACACCGACGTAAGTTGGGACTGTGCGCCATGATAACGAACATGCGTTGCTCACTATAATCATATGCGACAGCAGTAAGGATCACAACTAGAAAAGAGGTGAGATCGATGGACGCGGACGACCAAGCAGTAATGCCCGTACGTGCCACGTAGTTGTTCTCGATGATGCCCGACACTACTGACTGCAGTCCGGACGACATGGCTTTGATTGAGGAGATGAATCTGCAGAAACTAAAAGGCGCAAGAGACGGCGGCGAGAGAGTATTTCACGGACATCAGACGATGGGAAAGGGCATGCTAACTTTGCCATTAATCGGATCTACAATGACACAGCTCGTGACGAAGTGTCGTCCATTCTGTGATCCCTGACCAGGCTTGAAGCTTGATGCCATGACGTAAGCCAGGGCAAATGAGCTACCACTGTTCAGGTCTCAGGTCACAATGCACTGGCAGCAGAAGTCATGGACTCCGGGTATGTATTACCACGGTGCACTAGGTGCGGTATTTTTGTGGGCATTGCGACCCTGAAGTAGTTGCGTTAGGACCCACGCTGTAAAGACCGTTTCACGTTTTGAACAGAAGGCTCAAGTCGCAGGGATCGGTCCCAAGTCGGCCGCAAGGGCGTAGATAGACGTTCGTAACATTCATTTGACCCTCTTCAAGTTCTCTACAACGAAGTCATATCATCAACTGCCCGACGTCCCCAGTGAGTAAGTCATGCTGTAAGACTCGGACACTCTTTGAGTTCACTTATCAGCCTATGAGGAGGTCTTCTATATGCGAAAGCTATTCAACCGCCGTTCGTCTCAGCCCACGCAGATCCAGAAGGCCGGGGCTACAACTTGAAGGATAGGTTCCAGGTCGGCCGCAAGAACTTCCCTAACTTGAGCAATCCAGGGCGTCGGTACCATTAGACGTTTGTCGCCATGACCCTGGTGTCCGGAAAACAAAACCGTTCCCATGTCCATACTTGAGATCAACATCCGATGTCCGCAACGCCGTCACCACCCTTCAAACATCGTGCGACTTCGACCACATCGATCATCGAGGTGACCCTGTAGGGAGGTCTGGACCTCTCTCGATCCGCATTACCATGGTCCCTAGATAACCTTGTATCCAGGAACCGCATGCCGTGCTTCAAAGACCAATACCGGTCTCATGGGGTGTATAAGCACCGTCGAGCTTCGAGTCTGTAACGAGTATCGTCAGGCACCAGTTCCTGCCCGCTCACTTGACGGCACCGCGTCTGGACACTGCGCCACGGCCACTGGCATTCACACACCCTGCAGGGATGCGTCACAGTCATTCCTCACGTACCGCGCGCAAAAATGTTTCAGCCCCTACCCACCACTATCGCCATTCCCCTTCCAATCAGTACATGTACACGTCAGACGCGATGTGCCCATCCCTCTGAAACGGCATCTCGTACTCTGAGATCGTGTCGTACTGCGTGCATCGTACTTTTCGGCGAATTGAAAACGCCGTTCGTGCCTTGGCTCGAACCATACCACGGTGATAGATAGTGGTATGGACCGCATCCATGGGCCACGACCCTCTTGGTCTCGATTCACTCTGACCTCGCCTCAAGTCACAGGATCCGTGCCACCATTTCAAATCAACAGGACACCGCCCAGAGGGCCTCGCCACTCGGGCAATGTCCTGACCCGAACTCGGGAACAACACTCATGATGACCGTTAGTGATGGGCACCAGACACCCGTCCAAATCGACGGGTCGTACCCGCGCTGCCTCGGACAAGCCCTCTTGGGTGTCATCGTCCCATGGCGCACTCAACGGTCAACGTATCATACTCGCCGTGCTCACCTTTTACGTCCAAATCCTAATACGTGGCAGGAGCCTCAAGGCTGGCCATGGATCCGCTACGTGGGGTCCATGTGTCTGATGTCATTCGCCGCACTCGATCAAAATGCAAAACGTTTTCACGTCCGTGATGTCTACTGGTGCCTGAGAGGCTCCAGCCAAGTCGTGCCAGCGACTTTCTTGTCAAGCCCAAGAACGCATCATCCCACCGCCTACGAAGTCGAAAATAAATCAATTCTAGGAATTCCAGAGGGACCTAAAGCTACATACATGTAAAGGAAAAATTACGTGTAAGAGTGAACAAAAGAACAGTAAAACAGACGATCAGAAAGAATCTCAAGCGAGCGTAGAAATGAGCACAATGTGGGAGGTATCCTACTCGGTTGAATACGGGCAAACGAAACATACATAAAATCCGATGGCTAGTGTGATGAAGGGATGAGAGCGACTAGTGAATGGACGCGGTCCATGATACAATACACGCGGAATCCAATAGCAACCAGTAGCGCCATCGAAGCGGCGACACATGAAACCCGGGAGTGAGCATAGATTAGGCGAAGAGAGAATTAGAAGAGCGGCATGGCAAGCACATGAAACAAAGAAGGCATGCAAGAGAAGGATTGAAAAAGGGCATTGCGACGAGAGAATCATGCACGTCATGAATTTATGCCGTGAATGGATCATAAGAACGCCAGAAGCCACAGTCCTCCGAGATCGTGCCCGTTTGTGGAGTCCAAGCTTGAGCCATCGACTGCACGTGTTGCTCCGGAAACGGCGACTGCGGTACAGACGCGTGTCGTTCCGAAGCATACATGCCCTGATGGGCCTTGTCGTGCTGATACTGGAAGAGACCACCGTTCTGAGATACCGCTTGGTCCCGCAGCGGAAACGACACATCGTCTCCGTTGTGGCTCACTCCGACGAGTGTCATCGGGTGGGTCTGAGTTTGCGGATCGTAGGGATAGTAGGTCTGTGTAGAAGCTGACATATCAAATGAGGACGATTGTGGCTCGTGTGAAGGAGTAGCGGAGAACTGCGCACCACCGTTTGGATACGGTGAACTGATATTTGAATAGCTTCCGTTAGATGGCGCGTACGACGCAGGACTCGAACTAGCGAATGGTCCACTATGTGGTCGCTCAAAGGTGGCGACGGCTGGAGAGACCTTGGCGGCCGACTGAGAAGTTGATACATCTTGGCCCATTTCGGTCTGGCAGTACCGTCGCGACTGAGACATTTCCAAGTTTATCTGTCCTTGCTGCGCCGCCTCTTCCCCTGAACTGAATGGTACCAAGAAATCGACAGGACCACTATCCAGCTTTGGAGTGACAGACGTAGGGTGAACAGTTACAGTCTGAGAAGCTGAGGTGAAGGAAGCCGGCTGCCGCGAAGGGGGTGGATATTCATGGGCCGGACTCGGGGCTATTGAGCGGGCTTGGCGGACAGGCGGAACAGGGTCACTGTCCGTGCTCGGCGGGACAGACCCAGCAGGCGGGATACAAAGCTTAGTGAATGGTGATGGATCCTTTCGAACACGAATGCCTGTCTGAGGATAAGGTGGTTTCTTGGCGTGTTTGTCTTTGGACTTGGAAGGATGTGATCCGTGTTTCGACGAAACTGATGGACGCTTCTGTTGTTCTTCTGGAGGGCTGGCACGGGTTGTGGGTTGTGGTTGTTGATCGGCAGGTATACTAGATGGTGCTGTCGCAGGTCGTGCACCGATAGTAGCAGGTAACAGAGTAGTAGAATCAGCCGTAGGTGTCGACGCACCGGCCGACACGACGGGTGTGCCGACGAACGGAAGACGAAAGCCGTGGCGTAGCTGTTCTACGTCCGCCTCGATCTCGTCGTGTTTTCTCTTTGTCCCTGCTGAAGCAGCGTCCGAGCTACCAGAGCGCGCAATCTCAGCCTTGCGTTTCAATAACTCGACGATCTTGATAGCCTCTTGGACGCCCCCTTCGACACCCCCGCGCACAGGGCCGCGCCCCGTATTCAACATCGGATCGCGCAAAACCTCGAGTGCATAATCGACATCCTCGAAAGCGGTATGAACCCATACGCTATTCGGATCCTTGATCACGTTGTGCGCACATGCAACTGCTGCGTCAAAGAGTGCCCTACTGAACGAGTAGAAGCCAAACAGCGCGGGCATCGGTCGTCGACCCCGAAGATCAGGACGCTGCTTCCACATCGTACATAACGCCCTGAGGGAACGGATAATTGCATGTGCCGCGGTGAAGGTGCCAACCGTCGCCTGATAGTACGACGTAGAATTCCCATGGCCATAGGATGGTCGCAAAAAGGGAATATAAACCTTCATGATCAGCCTTTGAACCATTACTGCCAACTCGCATCGTTGCGCCATGAGGACGGGGGACACACTAGTTGATTCGCCAGGGTTGGTAAACAGAGGGCTACCCCCGTCTGTCTGAGGCGCCTGCGTCGCCCCAGGGTCCGGGTCGATATCCATTCGGAATGTGGATGGCAGATCCGCAAACCACTGCTTAATTTCGCTCGCGCATGAGGCCGCCTGTTCGAGGGTGAATTGTTCATGCGCGGCCGGATCATTCTGAATGGAGTCCCTGAGCGAGCGTCTTTTAATATCTTTGACCAACTGTGCAAGACTTGGTGATGAAGTGAGCATGAGGACGAACAAACAGGATGAGGTAAACGCACCGGCATTTAAAACCAAAGTACTTGAAATCCGAGGAACTCGGCTCAGATAATGACAAAGGACTTCGCGGGAGCGGGACGGTAGTACAAGCTGGGGTGAACACATCTTCGTCTACATCCATGGGAAGGCGTGTAGTGTGTTCGGCGTCCGAAATAAGGGGCGATCGGCCCATATAGTCCGATATAAACCTGCGGCGTCCCCGCGAATAAGCCACGGAAATGACGAGCTGTGTATGACTCACAGATCATAATAGAAGACGTCCCACCAAAGTCGCCGTCTTGACTCAGCCTCAAAAAGATTGAATTTACCAGGAAATTCGTCGGGATCCATGTCTAGTCCCATTGCACGGGCGATGTTGACCATTTTACCAATCTGGGGAGATGAAAATACGCTTGTGATTGGCCATCATTCATTCATCAACGATCGGAACCACTTACCTCGGGCAACAGTGTGTGGACCACACGCGCTCTGCTGTCATGCAGTGCGTATAACACGTGGAGAATCATGGCCACGAGAAAATCTAGATCGTACGGACTCGACTTTTCAAACAATGATAAGGCTTGTTGGGAAAGCGCGAAGAGTACGGCTGGCGAACTCATGGCATCCTTGGCAATGCCTTTGCATTTTTTGTTTGGGACCGGGGCCAGATCTGGCTTCTTCCTTGGGGGTAGGCGAGATGACGAATCATCCAGAGTCACATTGTCACCGTGAGCGATGTCCAAACGAGCTTCCTCCTCGGCAATCTCTCTGTCTACCAACGTACCTAGCGCGAACGCCGCTGCCACAGCCGCGAAAAAGGAGAGCATAGGCTTTGGAGTGGGCGAAGTTCTACTGGAAGCAGGCGCAGGAGGGCCGAAAAATATTGCGCGGGCAGTCTCTAGTTTGCTAGCGGCCGTGGGTAGGCCACTTTGAGACGTTGAAGGATCAGTAAGCGAGCTGTTATGTCCGTCGAGCTCCGTCGACCACTTGAACATCGCCTCTGCACGGTCCTTGAAGTGTTTGAAATTGAAACAAGGGTGCATCTTGAGGACGTCTTCCACGTTGTCATATAATTTTTGTCGTCTCCGCGGCGCAAAAGGGAGATGTGCAAGTAACCTCGGATTCACGGAAGGGGATTCGGTTGCTGTAGGGGACGATGAAGTATAATAGGCGGTCAGCTGAGGTAGGAGAAGGTGTACGGGTGGATCAGAGGGACTGGGGCTGTCGTAGGATGGAAGTGTGGTCGGTGTCGGCTCGACCTTGACCTGACTTGACGTGTAAGCAGCACATGACGAATGGGAAGGTGGGGATTGAACGGGTAGAATATCCTTGCCGAGATCGAGTTCGTCGAGCCATATGGCAGTGATGTCGTCGAGCGATATTGCGAGGGACGAGCCAGACTGGCCGACGGCGAGGAGGGGACGATCAGAGTGCGTTGATGGACCAGGCAGTGGGTTGGAGAAGGTGTATGAGCGTGCACCGGGTGCGGTGAACTGAGCGAGCTGAGACTCGACTTGAATGAGGCGGTTGTTGAGGGAATGCAAGTCGCTGATGGAGATATGAGGCAAGGTCGGCATGAAAAGACGACAGGGGGACGCACACTTTCTCTGCAGCTGCAGGCGAGTAGACACACCTGGCGACTGTGTCGCGTTTGGTGCACGAGCCGCAAGGGGTGCGGCGGTCACACTTGAGTTTGAGGCGCTTACACTGTGAGGGGTAAGAGCTGGCGTGAATGGGGAATGCGGGTGCGCACCTCTGCACAGACGACGGTGACCCGGGAACGGATTTGACTGTGGAAGATGAGGGGGTATATCATAAGGAGAAAGAGCGGACATACGGGCCAGTGGATGGGACGGGGCCGGGCTGGGAGTGGTGTTGCGATTGCGCGTCAGGCGGGTCCATGGCAAGGTTGCGGGCGAGGACGACGCGGGAGTGAGAAGGAGAGGGGAAAGCAGCGACGGGGAGGGGGAGGAGGAGGAGGAGGAGGAGGAGGAGCGCAAGAGAGAGGTGACTGACACGGGTCGCGATCAGACAGCCGAGTCGCACAATGCTCCTCCTTGGACAGTGCGCGATAACCAACAGGGGTCTCACTTGGACCCCAGAGACACCCGTTTGTTGGCCCATTATGTAAGCGCCCTCTCTCGAACACGCGAAACGGCTTCTGTGATCCATTTCGGACGCGAGAAGCATTGGATCAACGTTTTCCACCTCTGCGGTTCCGCTTCCTGCAAGCTGCCCTTGTTCCACACCAGTGCGGTGGGCGGAACCTATCGTCTGTTTCGACCGCCCCTGTACGCCACGTGATCACGTTTACCCCGCCACCGCGATCAGCGCGAGAACACCCCAGCGACCCCTGCCTCCGGAAAATTAAATCAACGCCCCAAAATTTTTCAACTTCATCATCTGATTTTCCGACCGACCCTAACATGAAAGATTGCCTACGTAGCCTCGCTCATTCGCGTTGTATCAGCGCCAGTAATCCCAGTCCCCCCAGCAGTGCATACTTCAGTTGCGGGAAATCGTTCTGCCCAACATTCAATGAGTCCATCAGATGTGTCCAGAAATCACCACGGAGATGAGGGACCCAATGAAAAGTCGTGCGTACCATGGCGATTGTTACGTATCCAATATACGGCAAGAAGCTACGGGGAAAAGGCTAAACACCAACAAAGCAATCGTCCAACAGCCACATACCCGCGGACTTTGCCAATGATGTGGCGTCGCTCCAGGAAATCAAGCCCTTGGTAAAGCTCGACGTCATCAACGTGATTGTTGTCACCCTTGGTGAGCATCAGCTGATTCAGCCCCGGCGCAGAGTTCGCGAACCTGTCGAACGAGTAAACACACACAACGACACGAGAACAACAGCACGAACGGGTCTTTCTTGGATCTGCGCGTCGAGTTGGACACGACAATGTCGTGCGTCTCCAGCACGCGGTGCACGATGGGAATTGCCGCATTCGGTACCTTGTACACCGTTATATCACCAGTCTGATACCGTGCATTGGGGGGGTTGGTCAGGAAGAGAAGGTCCCCGCGATAGAAGGCGGGTTCCATCGACCCACTGAGATGCCAGTCAAATACACGCTATCCTGGACAAAGTGGAGCCCCGTACCTCAGGACAACAACGATAGGCGACTCAGTGTTGAAAAAGAGGCCCAGACCCTTCCATAGCATCAACCCCGATGCGATGACCGATGCAAAGTTCAGTATCTGGAGGAGAAGCTAAAAGACACCATTTGTACATTCCATACAAGAGAAAATGGGGGACAAACGTGACGAAAGCCGAGTCTGCGCAGCGTCTTGAGCTCTTCAGCAAACATGTTGACAGAGCAAAGCAGAGATGACACGTCAGACACGTGCCGCCAGCCCTAACACCTTGCCGACTACCAAATCTGGTAAATCATGAACATTGCAGTGACAATTGCCGTGGGTCTATCCTGCGGTGATCTGAGGACTGGCGAGTACTTTTCGGTGACTTTGCTTTGTATACAGGGGACTGGCAAGTATGGCAAGTTGAGCTAGACTTGATTATTCCGTTCCGACAGGATTGCGAATTTGACTACCCCTAAGTCTCCACAACGGTGCTGCGCCCATGACGCCGGCTGGGAGGCGGACAGAAGATGGCATACTTCGAGCCATCCCGCTTCACCTCATTCATCCTCCAAAACACAAACGTCGTACCAACCGGTAGGCACTGCCTCCCTCGGCCCCCCTTCCACAAATCGTGAGTCCCCCAGTCCCAGATCGAGGCCCGGCTCTCCACTCTCATTGCCTCCCATGTCGAGTTCGGATCCTGAAAGCGGCAAAAACATGGACTTGTGCACTACCGGTGGTACGAGACGTTTCGAATGTGGTATGCATGAGCTAATGGTGATCGAATTTTCAGCACAAGTCTTGATCGAGACAGAGGTCACTGAGTCATTGGAGGGGATCACTTCTACAGGGGTGCCACATATTCCCTCTGCCATGGATGAAAGAGCCTTGGAGGACAAGATAGATGCCATGCAAACCAGAATCTGCGCCGTTGAAAAGGAAGCAGAGGTCCTCAAGGAGAGGTTGGCTTCCTAGTAACCAGACGGTCGCTTTGGAGAACGTCACTCAAACGCCTGTTTCCCTTTATTCAGGGTATCATCGTCGATGGGGCCCACAAACTTGTCTTCGCATCTCAGACCGTGCTGCTCGCGTACATAAACACGTATATCCTCAATCTAGTACAGAAGCTTCGAGGTTTCGTCTGCCGTTTTTGTACGTCTAACTCGCTCGCCCAGTCTGAGTCTATTGATAGATGCGAGTGGCCAGACATTCCAAGAACCTGTCAAGTGATCGGCTTTCCCACTATTGATCAGAAACATGTTGATTGCTCCGAGGACAGATTAATCTGGGGGTTCCCAAGGTGCTGTAGTCGTGGGTTTTTAGTATTCGACTAGACATCAAAAGTATCTCGTCACACTAATTTACGGACACTTCTTCTAATTGCAGAGGGAATCTGAGTGCTTGTTGCAGCAAAGCAACACGTGTAGCGGGCTTCTGTCCACAATCGACCCTATTCAACTCCAATCGAACCGCCAACCAACACCGCCAGCCGAAGCAATCCCCGAAGATTAGCCAATTAGCCGTCGGGTGATCTGACATCTTCCCTCAGTAAGCTTCCCGCCAAAGATGGAGTCAGGGGGAAGCGACCCAGGCGAACACCTCCTCTCTTCCTTTTGCGATCTCCCCCTTTTGTCCAGGGCTCGAGTACGCAACCCGTAGGCGCTCCGTTGCAAGCTCGTCGAGCAGTTCGACATTTTTTGGGGGAGACGTATTGGAAGGAGAGCTTGTCGTCAGCCGTGCGTCCTGTGCGATACGTTTCGTACACTACGGTAATGTCAACGTCACTTTCTCTGGTTAGCGTGTCAAGGATACCCACGAGCTTGACACCATACCACGCACGCACGGTGATACCAAGCGGTGTCGATTCGACGAGCGACTCGGAATCGTCCCCATCGGTCATATCGACCACCGTGAGGAACATCTTGATCGAGAGCGGGAGATCCCCGGCTGTGTATGCCGTTTCTGCCGCTTGCAACACGTAGAATGGGTTCTGTGGCGCAAGTAAGAGAACGTGCATCAGGGATTGCAGGGAAAATTCGTATCTGGCCAGCCCGTCAGCATCCAGGATGTCATGTAGGATGGAAACAAACTGGTTGCAGGTCGCGTGAATGTCTGCGAGCTCGAGCCAACCTTCGACGTCGGTGTAGAACGTGTCGAGGTATTGTGAGAGCTCGTGAACTGCCTTGTCGATCTTGCCCGTTCGTCGGAATATCGAGACACGGCGTTTCCATACGGCCTAGGAGATTAAATGAGTAACCCCACGTTTGGTCACACCAGCCCACATACCGCGTTGGTAGGATCCGCCTCCAACAGCTCTGCATAGTACTTGAGGGCGATCTCTGGCGTTTCACTGGCCTCCATGCGGATTCCTGTGAGACACTCTACGCGCGGTGAACCCGGGAATTTGTCGTTGAGCGTCCGAAGGCATTCCTGGCGTCGACGAGGGTGTGTGTGAGCGTAATCGCTGGATCTTCGAGTAATGTACGTACGTCCGCGACGTCCAATCGTCCAACGTCTATTGCAGCGAGCCCAAGCTGCTCCAGAAACGCCCAGCCTAGCCATACGTATGAGGACGTGAACCTGAACAGAGTCGGGTATTGTGTGCAGACGTACTTTCGTCACCCATCTTGTGGACAGCATTCTTCTCGAGTATGAAGGCGCCCTTTTCGAAAACGTCTTGGGACGCGCGCGCGTTCTGCGCGCGGTACGTTGCGAGTTGGTCCAACGCGACCTGGACGCTCATCGTGAACCGGTGCCAATGTAAGCGCCCTGCCTGACGCGGCAACTCGTCGCTATCGATCCCATGACCGACTCCAGGGACGCCATCCGCATCGACGAGCTCCTCCTCACGCTCACGCTCACTGGCGACGATGCAGACGACAAGGAAGACCGCCAGCAAACTGTCCAGCTCTCCCTGACCATCCCACACGACGTTTCGAGAGCGGCACGTTTGGACGACCTGGCATATTCGATCAACTACGCTGCCGTGTATGCGACGCTCGTGGAGGCCCTTCCCAAGACGCGCTATGCGTCCCTCGAAGCGCTCGTCGATCATGTCTTTGGGACACTCTTTCGCTCGCACTCAGAGGTGGACGAGGCGAGTGTCGTCGTGACGCTCCGGGATGCCTCGCCCCGTTTCACGCTCGAGACGACACGCAGGAGAGACCAGACTTCAACGGGTCCGTACCGATTCGTCATTGGTGGATTCACCTTCCTGGCTATCATTGGCGTGAATCCTCGGGAACGCACCGAGCAACAGCCCGTCGTGTTGGATATCGCGGTCGACAGGCAGCAACATGGGTCCCAAGAATGGTTTCCGTTCACAGGTCTCTCGAAATCTATTCACGATGTATGCATAACCGTATCTTTACAAAGTGGGCGAGACGCTAACGTGTGAATGGACTGTAGACGTTCGTCGCCTCGGCGTACTTCACCGTAGAAGCACTCGTGTCGGCCGTCGCATGCCACGTTCTCGAATATACACGACGCCCAAACGACGAGGTGACGATCAAGCTCTCAAAACCAAACGCCTTGGCCTTGGCAGTTTCCGCACAAATCCAAATAACCCGTCGACGAAGCGACTTTGCTGACGTATTTTCAGTGCGTGGGCCCGCTGAGGGTGTACCACCTCTACCCGCGTCAACGCGCCCGGAGGCGGGAAACAGTGGCTCGTCCTCGTCACCACACTCTGTCGCCCTCGCCCTCGGCTCGAACCTCGGCGACAGATTCGCCAACATCGAGGCCGCGCTACGTCTCCTCGAAGTACCAAGATCCTTGCTCAGTGACTTGCCCGAGGATGCCCAGGTCTCGGTCGTGGATACCAGTTTCATGTACGAGACCGCACCCATGTACGTCACCGACCAACCCCGGTTTGCAAACTGCGCTTGTATGGTATGTCGGTGTTTCATCTGCCCCTTTATTCCTGTTCATCGCTGGGTTAGATCAGATCGAACCTATCTCCCAGGGAATTGCTTCGCTTGGTCAAGGAAATCGAGACGGCGGTCGGCAGGGTACCGGGCATGCGCTTCGGTCCCCGTGCGGTCGACGTTGACATCCTCATGTATGACGACCAATGTATAGATACTCGTCCCCCAGAGAACCGAGCGAGCTTGGACAACCTGATTGGCGAGCTTGTCATTCCACACCCACGTATTTGCGAGCGCGAATTCGTGCTTCGGCCCTTGAACGAGTGAGTTGCCTCCAACATATGCGAGACCACGAACTAAGCTCCACGAAACAGCATGATCCCGTATTTCATACACCCCGCATGCAACAAGACTATATGCGCCCTTTTAAATGAGCTGGTATATACACAGACAGCAAACGACTTCCCAATGTTCAAGGTGATGCCCTTCCCGAAGTACCCCTTGGAGGACACCGATCCTCCTGGGATCGCTGGCATACAGGTACCCCTGACAGCAAAATACTGGACCCTGTCCTCGACAGACCCCATCAAATACGGTCGCCCCCGCAAAACCCATCTCATGGCCACGCTCAACGTCACCCCTGACTCCTTTTCCGACGGCGCCCAACACAACACCCTCCCTGCCGCGCTCGCCTACACCACCTCCGCCGTCGCCGCCGGCGCTGACATCATCGACATCGGTGGCTACTCTACGCGCCCACACGCTGACCCCGTCTCGCCCACCGACGAGCTCGCGCGCGTCCTTCCCGTCATCGAGGCCATCCGCGCGCACCCCTCCGAGAGCATCCGCGGCGCCCTCGTGTCCGTCGACACTTTCCGGTGGGACATCGCCGCCCAAGCCGTGCGCGCCGGCGCCAACTGCATCAACGACGTGTA